>JABXWE010006411.1:0-47041 GCA_014611495.1 Limonius californicus | reverse complement strand
AAGCAATTTGAATACATGACACTATTAAATTGACAATGCGTCAAGTTTTTACTTTCCATGGCACACTAAATATCAAATTAAAAAATAAACAACTAATTATTTTGGGTATAGACCAAAATAATGAAAAAATTTAAAATGCGAATTTTGTCATGAAACTCGGTATATGGGGTTAGAATAATATTCTGAACAACTTTTTCTAATAATTTTTTTCGATATCTCTAACGCGACGCAAAATATGGAGAATTGACCCTGTTTGTAAATTCGTAGTAGGCTGAGTTTAAAGTTCAGATTTCATTTGAGTATCTTAAAAAGTGTGACCCATGAGCCTGTATGACTGTGCAAAAATTCAAATCTGTATTCCTTCAGATAGCGAAAATATGGGGGTGTCTTCATCTTAAATGCGACACACTGTATGTAGGCTCATTATCTTTATCATTATGTGAATAACGCTGCATATACATGATTATCTTCCTGTTTACAACCAATGAAAATTTAAAATAACTAAAACTAAATATTTACTTATTTTTACTTAGAAGAAGCAAATCTTGTCCTTATACTGTTTTATTCTGAAAATACCACTTACTCTAATTTATTTTAATAGAATTTACTTAGAATCTGAAAAATTCTTCTTTTAATAGGCAACGCACAGATTATTCACATTAATTAATTAGTAAATATAACGTAGTAATAATAGTAGCAATTTTTATTCAATTACTTAAATATTTTGACGTTATCAAGATGCTTTTTTAAACAGTCGAAATACGTACCAAAATAATAAAGAAAATAAAAATGTGTTGAAATTATGAATCATAATATATACTTATTAATTCAAAAATGCCACTTTACTATTCGAGAACATTCTGTTGAAGTATTTAATATAAAAAATAGAAACATTAATCAAACAACATGATATGTTACTACCATTAAGTATACCTATACTACGTATAACTAAATAAGTTTTTTTATGTAAATTGAAAGAATTACTTACAATATTTTAAATAAATTTAATAATAAATGTATTGTTAAAGTGACTGTCAAAATAATGTAGCTTAAAAGTAAACTAAATAAACAAAGAAATATTTAGTTTTTGCTTGTTACTTTTATTCTGCACAAAATCCAGAAGGCAAACTAAAATATGTTTTTGCCTCAGCAATGTGTGTTGTCATCAGTAGCAGCATATCTGTGGTGTACAAACCCTAATTTTAATATGTTCGATCAAGCACATAATATAATAATAGAATCACACGTATATGTGCATGCAATAGTTATCATATCTCGTATGGGTGATGTGCAACCATATGGAGTTGTCTAAGTGCAGACACTTTTTAAATAACACAAATAGGAAAGGGTGTGACTGCGATCTCTAACACACATATATTACAGCTCTAAATCATGTGACACTAATTATTGATACTAACTCGGGCGGGGCTCCACGCAGTTTGAAAGAGGTGAAAAGCACCTCTACACGGTGTCCGGGTCCTGCGACGAAGGTGTAAACGCACTGTCGCGAATGGCCCCTTGGATTTAGAAATTCTGGCGCGTGAAAAGTACCGTTCAGCGGACCTCCTTGTCTGCTCACAAATGTTTGGTCACACTCTGTAACAAATGAACAAAGTATTACTATCAAAGGATAGAAAAATTTAAATTACAGAAAGACTTAACTTAAGCAGATTATAAGATATTTTAATGAGGGATTGTGTACATATTAACAATAAAATATAAAATTAGATTATTTACTAAAATACTAACAATCTGGAAACCTAGATGTCTAAAATAAAGACATTATTTTTTTTGAGGGCCTGGTATTTCTTTCTTTCTTTCTTTATCAATTCCTCTTTTACCTTACGGTGTCGAGGTTGCCATAAAATAAAAAAATAATTGTGATTGATACACTGATCAAATAGGTACGAAACTATTTATTTACTTAAAATATAACTTCACGCATGGCGAGAATAAAGATTATAATACTAAAATAAATGCATTAAATAAAATGCGTAGAACCATACAACCCTTCGTAGAAGCACTAGCAAAAGATAATCCTTATATTCTATAAAGTTTTTCCGGTTCGCTACTTAGTCTACTGATTTTAAAATTAAACATTAAGAAATTGGAATAAATTCAAAATTGAAATTTTTGATGCCCATGGCGGACTACACATTTCTTCTTCACGCGCTTAAATTAATTCTTGTATATGCACTCGCTAGAACACTCTGCATCACTTGAGATGTGCAAATAGAACCTGCAAAAATGATATCTCTGGTATACAAGTGGACCGCACTCTTCTTCTTTATGTTTCTTCTCCTTGGAGCGCTTAAATTCTTCTTTGGATATACGCATTCTCTAACACTCTTCCGCACTCGGGATCTTTCACTAATGTAAAAAAAAACTAAATATTTGAAACATATCGGGGATTAAACTGTTTCTTTTTCTGCTCCGAATGCTTAAATTTATGCTTGAAAATACGCTTTGTACAACATTCCTCGTAAATCGAGATCTTAAGCAAATAGAATCTGCAATAATGCTATTTTGGTGTACTTATTGATCTACACATTTTTTAGTGGTAGTGGTAGTCGTCCTCTGCGTCCCATCATCGATTTTTTAGATCGCAAAGGTACAGTGAGGTAATAGAACAATTGTTATTGTAATTTATTAGAAATAAATTTCCAGACAACTGGTGTGATCAACTAATCCGAATGGTTCATTACCGCACACTCAAGTCTCTATTATATTTAGACAGGCGATAGCAAGGAAAAGTTTACGATGTCCAGGAAAGCTCTGGGAAACCACTTCCAAAACACATAAAATCAGAACAAGCCGGAGGTTCAATCCATGAAGACGAAGATGACCATAACAATAGTCTACACAAAAACATAATCATATATAAAGCATGCCTACCAAATTTTTGGGTAATCAACAGACGATAGGTTTTTTAGACGTCAGACCTTATATATAATACTTCATAATTACGTGTATACTTACAAAGTACACGATCCTTCTTTTTGATAGAGTATATTTATTGTTTAATAACATTCTTAATAAAAATAAGAAGCACTAGTAGAAGAAGTGCTCATGAGAGCAATGATGCAATTGTAATGTTATTTTTGAAAATAATGAAGTAATACATTTTAAGACATCTACCAATAATAAACGCTTAACAAATTGCGCCTCCACGAAACGGTGCGCGGAAGGTGAAATTTCAAAGAGCCTCCGACGAGGATTACAACCCGTAACCCTAGTCATAGAATCTAATTGTTGTGAAATTAAAATATCTAGAAATATAGATTCAACCATTTTGTGGTAGAAATATGAAGATAAATATAGGAAAAACAGCGGTAACGGTCATCGCCAAGAAGCAAAGACAATGTTAAAACGTTAGACTTGAAAGACTATTACAAATCGAAACTTAAATATTTAGAGACGACAATAAGCTGCAGTGGTGGAATCGACCAAGGAGCTCAGTAATATAATTCAATCAGCTACCAGACTCTGCAATTCAATAAACACAATAGCTAATAAAAACGAATTGTTAAAGAAATCAGTAACCAACCAGTATACAACGCGTGAACCAATTTTAACGTACAATATTGAATAGTGGACTTGCTATTCCTACCCAAAATATAAAGAGTAAACTAAACAGCCTTACTAAAAATTTAGGAATCAGAAGAATGATAAAAGTTAAATCAGTAGCAGCGAGAATGGAAACGAATCGACTAAGATGGCTCGGTTACATGTTTAGGATGGATAAAGAAAGAGAACTAAAGAAAATTTGGGTGGCCACCGGTTAGCAGAAAACCAAAACGATGACCCATAACATCCTAGATAAAAGATGTCGGGGAGATTTTAGATGAAGGAGGCCTAAACTGGAGGGAAGCATTAAGCAAAGCTCGGTAGAAAAACGTGTGTGTAAAGGTGGCAAAAGTTTCAATGTCAATTGCAGGGACAAACCTTGACACCGTACTGCGGTAAAAAAAGGAACACTAAGAAGAAAAGAAGAAATTGTGTTTTGACTTTAATAATGACTCACAATTGTCAAAAGAGAGAAAGTACCTACACTCCACACAGATTAATTGCAATTTTTAAGAAAAGTTACCAACTAGAGTATGAGGCGCAACCCACATATAATGCCGTTAAACTAAGGATAGATCACTTTCTAATAGTCCACATATTGTATTGGCGCTGAATTGCTCAACATCCAGTTTTAATCCATTCTCTCAAGTGTACACATAATTAATGAATATCATATTAACATTAATAGGACGTCTAAATAAAGCCTTCAAGTTTTGTAACTGCTTATGTATAATATCTGTAGAGATATACCAGCAAATTCCAATTTCTCGTGGGAATTAGTAACGGTAATTGTTTCTCAGAGAATTAGTGTTAAAGCAACATGATCAAATACGTTCGAAAACTTTTTAGAATTTGTATAATATCTGTCATAGTTCTTTTGTAAAATAACAATGAAAAAAATATTAAGGGTTTAGTAGTAGAGTCGGTGTTTGAGTTAAAAATTTACTGACAAGGTAAATTATAAATATTGGTATAGGGCGAGGTATACAGACAATTTGTTTTGTAATGGAAAATCGGATTAATATAATGACCACACGAATAATTATCTTGTCAGGATAAACGACACCGAAAACCTTTTCTCCCCAGGATGTTTGTTCGCGGTCATTAAACCGCAAGCTTTTTCCTGCAGGGATAAAATTTAATGTAAGGTTCAGTCACAGGACTCCACATTTTATGGCGGTTAACATAGGTATGGTTTTCATTAATCAAAAATCAATTTCGATCGATACTACCGAAATTGAATGCGTGTAATACCAACAAATTGGAAAAGTGTCGCATATAATGATTTTGTCAGTGCAAAATAGATTCCCATTTAGCATCGTTTTAAAATTATAACGATATTTTAGACACCTTTTTACGGTATGCATTCAAAATCGATCGATATATTCTATTAACGACATTAACGATAATAATGTAACATCAACCGCGATATAAGCTTGAGTTCATTACGCAGTAAATAATTAAAGGTGGAAAAGAAGAGTAAATTTAAGGACAATAGTGGCGAATCTAGATAAGTGATTGTCTTTTTCCGCTCCACCTAATATCTATGTGCAATTCTTTTCGATCAAAGAACTACTTTTCGAAATAAATTAAAGTTAATAGCTGTCAGTTAGATAACAGGGAGTGACGGGACGCATTCCCTAGAGAATCAGAAAAGAACTTCATGTTTTTAAATTGTTCTCGTTTGTTAGTTCTTACGTCGTTCTCTGCTTACTTCATCAAAAGCTTTCTATTTGATATTCAACTTGCCGGGTCTCTACAAATACCGGATTTGCTAAAATGATACGGTTTGTTAGATTAACAGCCCATTGCCTGAATAAATTAAAATACTTAGGTTATATCATTAGAGTCAAATATTTCCTGACTCTTTAAAAATGTTAGCGGAAACTGGAAAGCAGGTACTTTATCAAATAAAGCGTATAAATTATACGTACAATTTAGCATCATGTTCCTTAATGGCGTATTAAGTTTTATTTATTTGTTTGCCAAGTTATGCAACTACTTCAACTTGAACATTAAAACTGGTTAATTAAAGTAAAGCTTTTATTACGACAGCCAACTGTTATGGATGGTAGAAATATACTCAAAGAAAAACATCTCCGTTTCCACGAATTAGCAATGTTTTTTACATTATAATTAGTAGCAGAATAAAAAAAATTCGAAAATTCAAAAACATTTTTAAAACAAATTTTTTATATTCAGTTCTACTTCACACAATTGTTAACCTTTCATATATTTTTAATTGTCATTTTCTAGTTCCTATGTATTTTGCTATAGTATGCTTTGATTTACTTTTACTCACTTAACTAAATTTTACTATTTTCACACCCCATGAAGGAGTTTGATCGACAAGACGGGAAGTCCCGTATCCTTGCTCTGACAATCGGTTGTCACGTGCCAAATTCCTGACACGTGGTGATGTGGTGTGCATGGCGCAGTAGACAACCGCTGTATTAGCCCTTGTTCATTCGAACGTATATACCCAATCATTTAAAGCAACTGGGTAGGCCGCCCACCATGCATCGACACGTGGATTTCACTTCCCGCACAGGACCCCACTGTTCCCCACTGGACCACGTTGGCGCTGTTAATATAATATTTTCTAAAAAATTACGCATAGGCGTAAGATTATGAGAGAGACATAACTTTTAGCAAATTTTACATGTGTCTATAAAACTCCCAGCGACATTGCCCAAATATGATTAATACTGAACTTTCCTTCGACTAAGTTCCTTTTATTATCTCTTTACTTTAGTGTACTTACTATTCTGATAATTTATAATGGTTTGGCGATAACGCATAAAGTTACAACATCGTTCAGTTCCAAAAGGTTTCCATAAAGTTTCCAAGTAACGCTCGTGTGATACGAAAACAATGTTCAATAAAAGAAGCTTACCCGAAAGGAAACACAAGTTCCATCATAGTTGAAGAATTGACGAATTATCAGTAAAGGTTCGTAAATAAGAAATCTCTGAATCTATGCGTCATTAACAACCTACAGTAAACGTTCTAACTTTTTTGGATAGCCTGAAAAAATTCTTTATTACTACTTGCTGCAAGAATAAATCATAATACAGATGTCGCCCAGAAAATAATGTAAAAGGGCAATAAAAATGACTCAAAATAGTGTAAACGTAGACGATCTTGTACCTTGCGGATTTTAAATAAAATAGTAGACATAAAATTGATTGGAGACGGCGATTTATGTAAACAAACTTGGAGAACCCCTTACCACTACGATATTTAGAACACCTACATACGAATTTAAGCAACTAAGTTGCTATCTTCTTGACTTGGTGTAGTACAAATATATAAACTGTTTGGTGTCATTTCCTACATCTTATTTCTGCGAATTAAGTTTCCCATCTATGACTGCTATCAAAACAAAAGTAGGAAATCGCCTCAAACTTGAAAATTATATTATTGTGTATATATCGACTACAGAGCCTAGATTTGCTAGTTTTTGAAAAACAGGCGCATACATCGCATTCATGTTTTTACTTTGCAACTTGTTTTTATATTTACAGTTATTTATGTTTTGGTTCTTGCATATGTGTAAAATTTTAATAAACTACTCAAAAATGAATAAAGATATTGCAGTGTAAGACACCTCAAGGCAACACCAATTCCATTTGTAATAAAAAACTACCAAAACAACAAAATGTAACATCTTTTTATTATTGAACATGAAAATTACAACAAAGGTACGTTTAAAGAAGAAATTTAACACTATTATAATGAAAATCGTTATTGTCTCCTTCCACTTAACTTAAATTTGTTAAATTCTAATACTGCATGACACCTCCTCTGGCAGTAATAACTGCTCTGCACCTTGCTGGCACGCTCTCAATGCAGTTTTCTTAATGTTGTTGTGGAATTTGATGCCACACTACCGGCAATACAACCCTCAGCTGTTGCACAGTAGTAGAGGTCTTGGATTATGAAGATCTAGCTGTCTCTGCAAAAGGTCCCACGCATGCTCGATGGGGTTGAGGTCTGGAGATAGCGAAGGAAGATGAAGATGGTTTATTTCCTTATCTGGAAGCATCTCTAAAACAACCCGAGCACCATGGGGCGTTGCCTTGTCGTCAAGAAAAACAAAATATTCCCCTCCAACAGTGTTGCGACGGTTCAAAACATAGTCCATACTGATCTCTTGGGCATAACGTTGGTACGTGAGTGTACCATTAAAGCTATGGACGTCAGTACGCCACTCTAAAGAAATTCCAGCCCATACCATAAGACCACCACCAAAGGCAACGACTGGTTGCGTATACTGAGGTAACGTACGATGTACGGCACTACGATATACTCTTTGACGCCGGCTATCATTGCTGAGACAATATCTGGACTCGTCCGAAACCAGTATCATCCCACGGTGTAGCTTCTTGAAGCTTACATCTAGACCATTCCACCCGGTATCTTTATTGAGCCACAGTTCTTGCAAGACATCTCAGGGGACGGTAAGTCCTAGCTCAAACAATCGATTTATCACAGTTTGGTCGGAGACTCGATTTCATGTAACATTCTGGAGCACTGCTGTAGATGTTGAGCAGGTGAAATGGGGTGCTTTCTTGCATTAATTACGAGAAGTCGATCCTGACAGTGTGATGTGATGCGAAAAGATCCAATTCCAGGCCTTCTTGCAGTCGTACCTGCTTCTCTAAGGCGTGAAAGGGCATGTAAAACATGTATGAATGTAACATATCAACAATGTCGACCTGGCGATCTCCTCTTTGGTGCATAGCAACGGCTAAATTTCGTTTTTCTATTGTTAATTGGTTTCTCGGCATTGTTGTTTATTATTAAGAACACAAATGTAACACTCGAATATAAAAACAATAAACAAGAAAAAGCTTAAGAAGACAGGAAAGATTATTCAATCAAACATACAAGCTCGACTTGGCACTAATGCGGTTAATCAGTTGCAACTGGATTCGATTGTTTTTTGTTTTTTTAATGTCAAACATTGGCGCTAGCTCTAATTATCAATAGTAGACGACCATTAGCCGCCAAATACAAACATATCTGCTTTATATTACAATATACCTATTCATTTTTGAGTAGTTTATATTAAGTTTGTTTACTTTGTGAAAGGCAGCAATGGATGTCTTGAAAAGGCATTTTGTTTTATTTTGGAAATCCTACGGCGACCCCCCTAACTATATATCGCAATCCCACTAAGGAGTCGCGACCCACGCTATAGGAACCACACCTGACGCTGTCAGTTATTCGTATTATAAAAATATTCCTTTTAATTTCAGTCAAACAAAAAGAATAAGAACCTAATTATAATCCCTATTGCCATTAATATTATAAACATTTGTAGTTAGGACGACAGCTGTAATTGTTTACAATAGTTATTGCTTCTGAAAATGACATGCTAAATATCAAAATACGTATAAAACTGAAATAAATACCATTGAAATTATGATTATTATTATTTGTAAAATATAAATATGAATTTCACAGAAGTAAGGAAAAAAACAATTAAAATATTACAAAAGTTTGCCAGATTTGAAAATGAACAACATTGTTAAGATTATTGAAGGCTAGGATTACTGAGGATACGGATCATAGATATTGTACTGCAATTACTTAATAATCAGAGACTTAATTAAACCTGTTAGTTAAATTCAATCGTATTTCCGTTCAGACTATAATACAGCACTCGTTTAATAAAATTTACGGTTACAAAACCTCGCAGAAGTTACCGACTTAAAACAAAAAAATTTTATTTTAAATCCATTTAGTTTAAAAAGCATTTAATTATGTTGAGGTTGAAGGTCAAAGCTCGCTACCTCGTGTATGTATAGTGAGAAAACAGAAATTTAAATTTATTCCTGTCTTTTACTAATTCTTCATGACGCTATTCTCCTTCAAGTTAACAGTAATTTCTTCCTTGGAAAAGATGCTTACTTGCATTTCAAAACCTCATCATGAAATCGTCATACATAAACACTTGAGAATAATCACAAGCAAATTATGAAACGTCAATCAGCAACACGTAAACGTCACAACCGCGCCTTGGTGGGGAATTTTTAATACAAGAGTTTATAATTTACTTCTTTCAATAAGGTAACTAAGGGTGAAATTGGTGGATATAAGCAAAAGGTTACTGAGCTAAGGGCGAATAGAGGTCGGAAAACGACGTATTTGCTTGGCAACAGCAATCTTAGGTGGGGTGTGGTTCTACACCCCGAGCTCAACTAACTCTGAAAGCTAACGATGCAAACAGAAAAGCTGCTGTAGGTATATCAGATCGAAATATACTCTTAGATTCAGACGAAACCGCAACCTTTTGTGAAGAAGAGTGTAGTCGTAATAAAACTCGCTCCCTTTGGACGCGATCGAACAGAGTGAAACAACAAAATCAGAAGTAATTCATGTAAAAACGGTATCGTAAACGTCGGGGTTTTTTCACAAGATTGGTTTGTTTTCAGTGAATCCTATTGGAATAAACATTCTTAACTCACATCAAAAACATTAAAGTTAAGCTATTACAAACTAATCAAAAGCTCAAGAACATCAAACATGTTGACGTTAAAAACTAAAACTGAAACTGGATATACTAAAAAATCAGATTACTTTTCTTCGTAGCTCCGTAATATCTGCTTTGTTATTCAAATAGGGCCAAAAGCGAAAACGAGTACAGCAAAACTTTAATTGAATGCCGACAGAAAGATATACATGACATTAATTATTCTTCCTCTCTAACGCAAAAGAAACAGTGAAAATAACGCGCTAGAAAAATCCTTAAAACTGTCCAATCAAACTGCCAATCAATTGCAGATTTTCGTTGGAAATTACAAAGGGAATTTCATTTCAATTAAATTATCGTAAGTAGCAGGAAACTCAATTGTAGATTAATTCGAAAATAAATTCAATTTCAGCAGTAGAATTAAATTGCAATCGGAGCACTCTATGAGTAAGAAAACGCTAATGCAAAATCGGCGTGCAGAGTAAATAATCACATTCAAAAGCTTTTAATGAATTAGTCACTGCATGTAGCATTTCATTCTAAAAATTTCGTAATTATCTGTAAATATTCCTTTCAAAAATATATTGGATCTAATTTAGGAACAGTAATTACTTTAAATAGCTGCATGCAATGACGCATTTATCAAAACGACTGATGTAATTTTAATGAACAGTTTCGAATATTACTTCTTGCTGTTTTTATTTTTATGCATGATTAATAGGGAAAATTTATTTTTCATATCTGTTCCGTAAACCTGATTTACAAACCACGAAACAAAATATTACGAAACAGTGATTTTAGTATAGCAGTATATGGATATAGGGATAGAGTCGAAGTAACACTTCTTCTCTAAATTAGATATCTTCATCGCCCTTTACTTTTATATGCTATAAATGTCAAACCATCCATTACAGATAATTAGCTATTAACGCGAGCGTTTATATCCATCTCTCTCATTTTTCGCTTTTATTTTTATCCATAATCGTAAATCTTCTGTTTCCAAAATGCATGTGCATTTCTTTGTACTTATATACCGAGCGGCAACAAGAATCAGACCTTCCGAATTTCCTTTATTTCTAAATTATATTAAATTCTAGGTGGTATATACATCTAAACATGCATTAAAGATAGTAAACTGTAGTAGTTATCAAATTAAATATATAAAGTACTCCTAAATCAGTGTGTAAGGAGCCTCTTTATAATGTTTAAAGCAGCGGTTTTCCTGGATTGAATACGGTGGACCACTTGCATGGCCTGCCAAGTGAGCCCATTTAAACCACGTTCGCTTTTTACTTGAGAACTCATATTATGAAAAATATTGTTTATGAACAAGTGGGAGAAAAGCTCCGTCAGCGCAGGGAAGACGTATTTACACTATC
Organism: Limonius californicus; assembly: GCA_014611495.1. NCBI lineage: Eukaryota > Metazoa > Arthropoda > Insecta > Coleoptera > Elateridae > Limonius > Limonius californicus. The sequence goes on along the minus strand of JABXWE010006411.1, from coordinate 35,614 downwards.
TAAAACATATAGGAGTATTTAAGAGTTCAACGTTCATTAATCTAACAAGAAGATGCCTGCAATCTCTCAGAAGGAAGGAATTTCGTAAGTGTATTCTAACTTGCGTTTTGTTAGTATTTTTGTTATAAACCTAAACAAAGCATTTTCGGATATGTGTCTTTGGTTACTAACGGAGTCCCCCAACACGCTGTGTAAATTTGGCCCCATCTTCTAAGAACACCCTATACACACGCACACACGCACGCACACACACACACATACACAAACGTGGGATGTTAGGGACATTTATCACATTTTCAGGAGTCTAGATACCAAATTCCTCAAAAATATCCAGAGCCACTTTTAGCTTGGTGTTAAAATTGCTGTTATAAATTTTTGTCATTTATTGATAAAATCGCTAGCATAAAAAAAAACTAAATTTGAAATTTAAAAAAATTATCTAGAACCGGCCGGGAATCGATACCGGATTTTTCGGGTGAGAGCCTGGTGCCTCAACACATCCGCCCATATAGATTGTGTTTAGGTGATCTCATTATTACATATAGTATATAGTTTTTTTTGTGTAAGTTATAAATTAATTAGTTATTTAATGTATGAACTAAATAAGAAGATTTTCGATTTATCATATTTTAAGAGGCTGAATATTCTAATAAATAAAAATGTTAAATTGATGACATGCATAAAATGTTTCTTCAGAATACTCAAAGAAATTGAACTTAGTTCTATTTGCAGGATAAAACAGTTTACTTTACTTACTTTACTTCCCAGTACTTGTTGTTGCTTAAATATTTTATTATAATAATGCTGATTCACTTTTACAACATGAAAGAATATTTTCATAGTTTCATTCAGTAACTTAAGTTAGAGTAACTTCTGGATTACTGTTAGTTTAAAAATAATGTTCATTTTTATGAAATTTAATTTGTATTATTATGTATAGTCTATTGCACATCATCCAAGCGTTCACAGAACTAACAACATAACCTTTTAAATGGATGGGCTGTCATTTTTCAGTTGTCATCTGTTTTTCAGTAATACCCAAAGCAGTTAAAGTTGCTGATATTTCTGTTACATCACATGGCTTAAGCTGGGTTTTATGAAGAATGTATAGCTCTGAAAGTGTGACGTTACATCAGTAAATAACGTTGACACCAACGGTCAATGAGCTTATATTTTTATTTACTGCTAAAGAGTAACGTCACTTGCTCATCCTGAATACACAGAAACATAACCGTTTTTTCCTACTACCACGTCAGTAAGTTGTCATTATTGATGACGTTTTTAAGTACATAAGTCATTATGTTCATGAAGCGTAATATTTGCCCATGGGCAATAGTGATTTTACAAATTAATTAGTTACTAATACTGCCAGTAATTGACAAATTTCTACAGTTTCCTAGAGAAATGCGATCCGCTAGTGATGAAACATTTCAATTTTTCATAAACGCTTCCACTACAGAAATGGACACTTCTGCAGACGGTATCAGCATTTCTTTAACAAATTGACTTAAAGATGGGCCAGCAATAGGGTCCATTGCTTCCCGAAGATTTGAATTCTATTTGTTTTGTTAAAAATTTTGTTAGCAACGTCCATTTTATTTTGAAGACAGTTCACTACGTACGTTTCTACTTTTGAATACTTCCAGCCCCCATATCTTTTTAGGTGAAGAATGTAAGTCCCTGCATTGTCTAGCTATGTCACGTTGAGGATTTTTGCCATTTCCGTTGGGATTTTTGCAAGAATATTTTTGCACACTACTTGATTGGCACAGTTTCCTAAATGGTATCTCATAATAAAACGTGGATGCTTTCGGTCTCGTATTAGTATACTTCCTAAATATTTCGAGATATTGGATATCTTCTGTTCCTTCTCTTTCAATTATAGTAAAAGTACGTTGAGCGTGGTCTTTTGAATTTGGTATTTTAATCAGTATCACAGAATTTTAACTTGGATATCATCTACTGTCATTTTATGTAGTTCACCTTTACAAGCTTCAGCTAATTCGATTATTGTAACAACCTTAAAAAAGAATTTAAATAAAAATGTAGGTATTTACAAAATGTACCGAATATTTTAAATACCTTCATCATTAAGTAAACACGGTCAGGTGCTTCCGTGAAAAATCTATTAATTTCTTCTTAAGAAAAGCTTAATTTTGGAAAAGTCGGAATATGGATGTTGTGCATATAAATCATCGTATGCACACCACATACTAGCCTTTAATTCTGCGCCTCTCATTAAGAAATACGCAAAAAGAACCTTTTAAAGCTGGTTATGATTTTCATCAATCTTTGAAACCACAGTATGTGAACAACATTCTTGAACCTAAAACTTAATGTACCTCCCATGGTACATAAACTACTATTACTACAAGTGTGTTCAATGTGTAAACATGAATAGTAAATAATTTGTAGGCAGACATGTGATGAGGTTATATTTATATATTTACTCTCCATTCAATGCCCATACTGTTAATACAACTATTCAGTTTACGAATAAACTAAAATTAAGGTTCAATCAAAAAATTCCATTTATAATTTTAAAGAAAAAGTAATAATTTACAATCAACATAATCCCTATACCAAATGAATGCCGCTGTAACGTTCCAAGATGAATGAAGAGATGGAATCTAATATGAACACATACAATTATGTGTGGGCATGCAAAAAAGTTAAAGTAGTGAGTTTATAAATTAAGTTTTCAATTAAAAACTAAAATCTGCAATTCCCAACGGTGAACATTATATTAAATAAAAAATTCGAAATTGAAGGCATGTATAATTATGTTAAAACTACACGTTTCTTCACCCGCATAGATTTAAATATTTGTATTTACATGCGTGCGTGTTATTGTTTAAATATTTAACTTTAATTAAACTGATTCAATACATAACTGACTTTAGTGTTTGGTATTTTCATAAGACCCTATACATTATACAACACGATACTTTCTCTGCACACCTCGAGCAAGAAAAACTAAAAAAATGCAACTATTCAATGCAAGTAATGTCCTTACAATAGAAATTGTTTTATCGAGCATTCACTTCTTTGTGCAACATACTCAATAATTTCGTCATTTTTTTGTAAATTTTAAGTTCTCAAAATAATAAGAAAATTTGTGATGGAATATCCTATATATTTATTTGATGTATTTCCATTAACAATAAAAATAATCTTAATAAAACTCAGTTTAGTTCAGAACTCCCCTCTTCAGTTTCATACTAAATTTAAAATTCAAATAAGTTGTATTAATATCCGACCCAACGGCTCGTTATCCAAGCGGTCTCAAATATAAGTTGAATAAAAATAAGAAGATTTAAAAACACATTATTTGTCTAATAATATATATATTAAAACTTTGGGAAAATGTATTATTTAGCGTTTCAAACAACTTACCAGAACTATTCAGGGAGATAGTTCTGTAGCTAATCGGTTATTAAATTGTGATTTATCAAAAATACTATCAATGTATGCATGTCCCTCAAATATTAAAATTTGAATCTACAACGAACGTAGTCCATTCGCTACACCGTGAAAATGTTTGATTAAAGTTACCACGATGCTACAAACTAAGTACTTTAGTAATCGACAAGTTATATGAACTTTATATTTATGCTTGATAATCTTAATTAAACAGTTTTCAATAAATTGCAACTATTTTTAAACAAAATAATGTTAGTATGTGAAACTTATAAAGTGTAAATTGATTTTTAACTTAGTTAAATGGTATCCACAGATCATAACTTTAATTTAAAATTTCCGTTAGTAGTAAGAAACCAATGCATAGTAACGTAATTATTTTGTAGGATAGAATTTTACTTAGGTAACTAGTTGGCCATGCTACCAAACCAAATATTTACTTCATATTTGATTAGGATTAAGTCAACAGTCAGTTACCTAAAGCCACCAAGCCAATGATACAAATTAACATCAACTAATAGACAACAGAAAAAAGCTATAAACGCATTATGAATTCTCAGCATATTACCTTCAACTTCCAGTAACGGTAAAAAATTAGAGCACGCAACTAAGGTGGAGTCGGCGTAATCAGGGAGTAATTTGTTTGTCACTACATTATTAGAAATATACAATTATTTCAAATGAAGGTCACACTTGTGGTATATATAGTTTTGTACTGTAGTACTGCATCACAAGATCTCTATTCGACAAACCAACAATGAACGCCCTGGTAAGTTGCAACCATTGCAAATGTAATATTTTCAACCCTTAAGTTATTGCATTTTACAGACTATTGCTCTTTTCGCGTGCCTGGTCGTCGTAGCGATGGCGAAGCCTTCCATCGTAGGCCCAGGAGTAATCGCCGGACCCGCAGGAGTTATTGCTGCTGTTGGACACGCGGGAGTTGTGGGTCCTGGTTTATGGGGAGCTGGAATCGGCCACGGTGCTTGGGATGATGGTCAATGGCACGGAGAAGGTCTTTTAGCCTCCCAAGACTGGGCAGGTAGAACAGCTGCTGCTCTCGGAGCACATGGAGGCTGGGGAGGTTGGGGTCATGGTCGATGGTAACTTTACGGACTAACTTAAACCGCACATATGAATAAATTAAATAACAAGTTCCACACAAGTGCAGAAAATTTCAAATATTTCTTACTGCCGGCTATTAAAATTTATGTTAAGATCTATACTGCACCTATTTCGAATAATTTGTTATTTAAGCAGTTTATCGAAGATAAATTGTGTATTTATATACTGACGGCTTTTTAAAGGACTACGATTGTATACCTAATTCATATTTACCATTTTATTTAAAATATATTCTAGATATAAAAACTGTCTTTGCATTCATTATAAACACAGCACACTATTCTGCACTTAAAATTCGGCGCGATATATCAACTAAAAACAATATTTTGATTTGTATAAATAAATTAAGAGTATTAATTATTATTTGTAAACTGGTTCCAATAATTTGTAAACTCAAAGAAGATCGCAATATACATTTCATACATTTGAGAGTGAATTCTTTACCAGAATAGTTAAATATATGCCCGAAAAGGTTACTAGCGGAAGTATACACCAAGGAAAGTCAAACTGTATTTTTTTTCTTAGCCCGCAACATCCCATTGTTGGGCAAGGGCCTCCGTCTTCACATATTCGAACATAACACTTCTACCATGAACAACTGCCAAGAACAACTGACTAAAATTTTTCGGTGAAATGTTATTGCCAGAAAACGCACAGATTCAAATGATACTTTGTTAAAGGTTTACCTTATCGCCGTAACAATATATTAAAATATATAATTTAAACATTAAAATAGGTATTAGAGAATGAATTGAATCTAAGAAACCAATTAACATTCAAACACTACAAGTTTTCATTTAATAAGAAATATATTTCATGTGATCTATTGTGCTTAATGATGTCTTTATCTGGTTAATGTGTCTTTCTGTCCGCCTAGTACAAGTGATGAATCGTCATAGATATTGCTCGCACAGTTAATTTTCTTGTGCTATTAATTTCAAGCTCCTTCAGGAAGTTAAAAACTAAAATAAAACTTTAATTATCTAGTAAACAGTTAATCGTAGATATTCCAACCCAATATAATTTTATATATGCCACTGTACTGCATAACAATTTAGAACAAAAAAGTAAGTTTTGTTTGCTTACACTCATGCTTTGTACGGTTACACTACACTAAAAAGTAAGATTCGATAGGGAGGATGAGCTTGCTCTTATAAATAATGGGTGTGACGCCTATTATTAAACCTTTCATAAACACAATGAAAGAGATTACACTATTATCTGATTTAAAAAAAATATATATTTAAAATTAAATGGAATATTATTCAAATTATGTTTTGCTAATAATTTTAATTAATTTTTAGTTTTACTTTGCTATAGCTTTCCACTTTATAAACATTGCAAAGACAATAAACTAGCAGAACGGTAAATTTTTAATTTTTTCTATTGTGCTGTAGGATACAGTTTTATAAATGGGTACTGAAGTATCTTAAAATAACCTAAAATTTGGGTCTTCTATTATCACTGTAGCAATGTTAATATAGACGAGTTTTCAACATGCGGTGTTTAACTGTCGTTTTTTACCTCACTATAAACTACCATGCTTTAAGATATTAATGCACATAAAGGTATGTTAAGATTTCTGTAATTATTTAAAATGAATGCCAACAATCTGCGACAAATTTATTTTATGGTATATTAAACGCATTGGGTTTACATTGGCTGCAGTTCGCTTTCTATGGTTCTGGTAGATGGTCCTAAGCATTAATTCTGAATTGGCAGGTTGGTTTAGAATCTCTTTAAATGTAATTCAATATTATACGAATCGTTTGGGCAAAACAAACAAGATGGTCGACTTCTGGTTTAATCGAAGGAAACATAAGTCGTTGAATAAAACCACAGGCAATCGTAAACGTTTTCGAACCCACTAGAGTTCATCTTCAGACTAATAAGAAAATATCAAAATGACAAAATATTGAAGTATTGTAGGAAAAAAAATTTGAATGAAAATAACCGTGAAACTAAAAGTGACACTTCATAATTCAAAACTAACTAAACATATCTCGGCAACGCCGAAATTAAAGATTAATCGAAGATAAATCACACCATTGTAATAAGTAATATTTTGAATTTAAATTTAAGAAACCCAAACATTGGTATCGAATTAAATAGAATTCAATGTCAGAAAACGAATATAGCGAACACGTTCGTTTTTTTTTTTGACAACATTACAACAATACCGCAATGATAACATAGTCCGTCATTCCAATAAGCGGCGTGCACGGTATATAAAACAAACCAACCAATAATCATACACGTAAGCAACTACAGAGATTATCAATGTTAACAAACACCATTTTGTGGTAAAAAGGATATCAATATCATCAAACACCATTTTGTGGTTGTGGTAGATGTGCCGCTAGCGGTATCTAATTACCGAACTTACACACACTTGTTACTAATAAAACATAATGCCTATAATTTAATGGAACTGTAACAGTTCAAGGTTTGAAAAGTTTTTACCTATAGGCCGTGAAAAATGATGTCGAAATTTGTAAAGCGGTAATTTTCATATAGACAATGATCATTTAAACATGTTCCAAAATAGTTAATATTGTACTGATAATGGAGTCACTGGATGAAGATGTACAGCTTGACTCAGCTTCTACTTAGCTAACCTACAATTTTTCTAATATAAAGCTTTGGCTTCATAAATGTCGGATTCCCAGGTTGGTACACGACCCCTAACAACCGCGTAACGTCATGACAACGTTGACGATATTAATCGGTTGTTTGGAAACCTGTTATAATTGTGTAATTTTTCAAGCAACCAAACAACAATAAAAAGAAACGTTGAAACATCTGCCACCAATAGTATTCAGATTCGATTCTTGAATAGGGAAAGCTAATTTATTTTTCTAGAGTGTTTGTGGTCTCTTAGTGCAAGTGTTAGAAGAACTTCTGATATCCTGGCAGTTGGTGCCATCTATAGTGTATGTCTAAAAAAAAGAATCAGATATGATTTAAACAATTAATTTACATGAATAAAAGTATATTTAAAGAAACTTTGCCGATCTATAATTCAATGCGCATTCAGAAATAGTTTTCTTGTAACTTAAGCTCGTATAATGTAAAATCTTTCCTGTTAAAACTTACTTGTATAACCAACCTACCGATAAAGCTATACGTCTAAAAGTTGCAATCTCTTAAAATAGAAGTTCGATTAACTTTAAGGAGCGTTTCGGGGCAATATCAAATGTTAACCTTTATTGCAACATGCAGCAGCTTTTAGATGTTATTGCTTGAAAGCACGCGAAATGGAAACGTTTACGTCATACCGTTACAGTAGATACTTCTCAATTTAATGTTTTGATTCGTGTAAATAATTTTAATTAGAAGTTTACTTATTCCTCGCGACATTTTTATGGAATTATAGAAAACAGTAAACCGCACTAGTGCTAATGAAATAAGCAAACATATTTGTTTAACTACTAAAATTAACAGTAGTGTTATGCCGCCGTTGCATTATAAATTATGCATTAATTAACCGACATAGACCGTGGCTGCTATAAAACCGTTTAAATCTATTAACTACAAACTACACCAGGGTGGGAATAAATTGAATTAATTTGTGGAATTCAATCAAGCTGATGGGCAAATTATTTTATTGAGCATATTGTTATGGGAGTCAACTCACTGGAAAGAAAATATACTTTACTAGAAATTTTAGTAATCCGCATTTTAATTTTCGTTTTCGAACTACTTAGAAGTATCTTAGATACCTACAGTGGTCCCATTGGAAAAAAATAATTTGTTGAAGGATTGCTTAGTTGACAATATTTGAAAACCAAAATTCGCCGCGAAAATCAACTTCTGAAGATTCAAGGTTTCATTCAGTAGTCGTAAATCTAAATAACTTGAACCGTATACAGGATTATACAATTTCTCCATTGGGAACTTGAAAATCATAAAAGATATGAAGGTAGTTAAATTAGGAAAGGTTGCAAATTTCACTTATCTATCTTCATTTTTGAATTATGGTTCAAAAAATGTCAGTTCTGGTTTTGGCCTATAATTGTTTTATTGCACAAAATTAAATATAGAAAAGCTTCTATAATACACATTTGCATAGGAAAAATAAAAAAGGGTCGTTAGTAACTAAAAATATCGTTATCTATAATTATAAAAAATTAAATCATAGGTATATTTAATTTTTTGGTTCCCTATTTTATTACCTATATGTAAATAATGACAGCCTTGCAATATTCTCTGCTCATAACAACCAAAGCCTCACCGTGTAGATCACGTTAGGCAAAACTACTCTCGTTCACAAAAGTTTCGCCTAGATTTTACAACACTTTAAATAGTCTCGGTTTGTTTGCGAAAGTATATTTGTATTAACGTTCTAAAACCACAATATTTACAAATTATAATAATAATATACACTTATACATCCTAATTTCAAAATAATTAGTGCTTCAATAACATATCTAACTTCCCTTTCTAGATTCAGATATGATAAAATTCATTTACTTTAGATTAACAAACATACAGAAAGTTTTATAAAGCGCTGTTGAATTGATGAGAATCGGCCGTAGGCGATGAGGTATGGGCCAAACAATGTCGAAATATTCAAACAAATAATCATAGAATTCATTCGATGCTAATTAAAATGCCCCACAACACTGGGTTTCGTAATTTCAAATTAGTTTCGCAATAAAAAACGATACCTACCAAATAACATAACACCCATTTCCAGTGTCGGAATATTCTCAAAATTAATAGTTAAGTTAAATTCTTAATATGGTTTTTCTTCGGGGTAGATAAACTAGCTCCTTGCACTGCGGCCTTTAAAATCTATTGTGCCTCCCCTTTTTGGCCTTAAAGTGCCAGTCCTTTACCTTTTGAAGAAGTTGAAATTGTCATCTATTGAGGTGTAGTAAATACGTATTTCGGGTGTTAGATCAGATTCCCCAAAATGTATTCGTCTGCGATTTGATAATGTTTGACAGTAGTATAAATACTGAAACGGTGTTTCGTCATCTTCTTTGCAGAACCTACATATAGGACAAGCCCTAAAACTAATGAATTGTTATTCATATTTGATACATATTTGTTCTTGCACCAATGACCTATAGAGATTCTTTATTGCATACATGATTTTCTCCTTTATAAGTGAGATGAGTTTATCTGAAGGTTTTAGATGGTCCTCAGATCACAAACTTTGAATGTCTCCTTCATTCTCGAATGATTGCTTCGTAGCCTGCTTCTAGTTTGCTCCCTAGCAATGCAATAAACAACTTTAAAGGTTAGCTCTAGACGTATTAGCTGTTGTGTTCCGCCAGTTTTAGCTATCTTGTCTACTTCTTCATTCCCATGGATATATTGGTAGGCACAGCTGTTGTATTATCCCAGTTCTGCCAGGGTCCTATGGCAATCGAAGATCAATTTAAATTTTTTACTAGCTTTTCAGTGCTGTAAGTGTAGCCTAGCTACCAGCCATTATATAGATTCTTCTATTTCCGCAGGACATCTTCAACATGATTTGGGCACACATTAAAATGACTGTGATTTCAGTTCAAAATACTGTGACATATCCGTTTATGATAATAGCAATGTCCGATTCTGCTTTGTAAATGCCGAGACCTGTTCCATTTTATATTTTGAATTCGTCTGTATACCAAACCATCCCTTTTCGCTTAGTAATTTCGTCTCGTGTTATATGATTACCTTAAACGGTTTTTGGAATTCAGAAGTAGCTTTATCTCAGACTCCATTTTATCTAAACGCTTGAAGGTTTTGGTATGATCTACCGCTTAGCTGGAATATCTACCGTGTCCAATTGTTTTCAGCCGATAGGCCTCCCACTTCCGTCTAAAGATGTAGAGAAGGACGGTCTAGGAGAACTTCTAGTGTCTTTGTAATTTACCTAATCTGTTTCGGTTTTCTCTGGTTTGCGTTTTGTGTCACCACACTAGTGTTGCATAGGTGATTGGGGCACAATTACCCTTATGTACATCCAGTTTACTATTTTTGTTTCAAGCCCCCATGTTATGCCAAACATATGTCTGCAGGTCTAGAAGGCCCTCATCGTTTATTGCACATTCAAGATACTCTTTGAAAGTTAATTATAGCAAGGGGGTGAAAACTCTATCCCGTGGGCATCCCCTTGTGACGGACACCCTTACGGTAGCTTCATTAAGAGAGGTGGTGATCAGTCTGCTTTTGAGCATTGTTAATATGCATTAGCTTAGAGCAGTATCATCTATGCACACTCAAACGAGGCATTGCCAAAGGCTCCCTCAATATCTATGAAGACTCCCACACCAAATTCTTTGAATTACAGAACTTTTCCTGCTCTATTGATTAGGTCATGAACTGCCAGCACGCAGGATTTTCCAATTCTTAATATACAATTTCATTAAAATCGGTATCGCCATATTTGAGTAACGGGCGACTAACCTAAAAATTTTTTAATTCATTGTTTAAATAAATTAAATAGTTGTAGCTCTTTTAGATCTTTATCACTACACAAAATTTAATAAAAATATTAAAAACTGTATTGGTAAATATAAACTTAACAATTTCAAAAGTTTGGAAGCATGTAACGACTACAGGTGGTTTAGTCTCTAAAAATGTTGTATGCGATATAATTCTATTGTTTAAATGTTATTAAGTTTAAACAATTATATAAACGGTTTTTGAGTAATCAAACGGTAAACACAATCTTCAGAAACTCCATTGGCTTTAATCTTACAGTTAATTTATTTTCCAAGAAATGTAATATTGAAACTTCAGTAAAACGATTCGCTAAGCACATAAAACATTTAAACTACTATTTAGAACTTTATAGAGTTAGTTCGTAGAAAAATGAATTTAATTTTACACAGCTATCAAAGTCAGTTTGACTGACGTTTCAGTTATTCCACAATTCTATCGTATTGCAATCAATCATAATTTACCAATTAAGCTGACAGCAACCCAAAGAATTACTGGCAGCATTCAATTACGAATACAGTTGAGTAAACCAGTTTTGACTAAACCAAAAATTATTTTCTAATTATATTTAACACTTTCCCCCCCTTAACAGGTCTATATGTAATTTTTTGAACCGATAACAAACCGTTCCGTGTATGGGATTATATTGTTATTAACTTCAACTTCAATTTTCAGTGTCTTCCAGCTGCACTCTTAAACAAGTAGGTAGAATTTCCAAAAATGTCGGAATCTACTAATTCAAAACGACACGCAGCGCAATTACACCTGAATGTTTTACAATATTATTAATTACGCGTGGTACAAAAATAGTTCAAGTGTAATGTTCATGTCAGTTGATTGAGTGATATCAAGGGGTGCGTGTTCGAGGTTACACTTTGCCACTCCTGCACCTACACGGGCTCGCAATTTACCCTCCAATCTGGAATGCAATCGTATAAGTGATTAAGAAAACACTAGTTATTCAAATTGCTTGTGTAATTCATCAAATTCTTGAAAGTTTAATAGCTTCTATATCCACATTAACGTTGATATTCTGTACGAACACACAAACGCTTCAAAGCATTTACATTTTCTTCAAATTGAATAATAGTTTTAGTTTTAGAATAATTTTATTTTTGAGTTTTAGTCCAAAATTTTTTATAAGTTGGAGGTTGGTTAGTAATTGATTTTGTGTTTTAAATCTTAAAACTCTGATTCAATCCATAAAAATTATAGTATTAAGTAAGTAAAAAATTGCCAAAAGTAGTACAAAAATACGGTAAAATCAATCTACGTTTACGACGTATGTCGAATTAATTTAGTCAAATTTGTTCATCTTATTACAAACAATTTTCCTTTAGGAATGTAATGCATACAACCCCAGTCTCAAAATTTGTCTGATTTTCTCACAATCAGAACAATGCCAAAACCTATCAATTTGCTATATCGTATATTATATGTGTTGTCTTTTTCATTCGCTGCAGTTTTTCAGCATTCAGGTCGTCTACCTTAAACCCAAGGTGCGTCGAGTATACACTGCAGTAGTATAATATATAGCTATTCAACGGACCTTGCCGTAAAGCCCCGTGTTGGAAATTTAAGGATTTTTTAAAATGCACTAGTAAAATGGTCGCAAATTGATACAACCATATAGCATAACATATTTACCACAAAAATTATAAATGTTCCTACCTTATTAAAATGACATTTTCTCGCAGTTTTTAGGCAAAGTTTGCTTGGATGTGTCACATAAGCTACAAGCAATAAGATGCCACGTGTTTTTTAAATTGAGGTAGACGTAGGCCGACCACATATCGTGGGTTACAGTTTTCCATTAATTTCAATGGAATCTTATGTACGTGTTTATACTGTCTATTGTATTCAGAAGCTACGGGTTTTTAGTAAATTAATATTGTCTTAAATGACAACGGATAAACAAAAGACAGTAATCTGTAGGAGTAAACTCTTTCCATTGAATTTCTGTACGAAATCTAGTAGCAACAGCGATAGAAATTATGGAAATCCTTAAAGTACGTTCAATTAGGGCAAGTACATTAATTTAAATCATTCATTATCGTGGTCCTCTTTGAATAATAATTTTAAAAAATACGGTGCCTTTATATTAGCGCTGAATAAAGTTGCGGGATCAGAGTATGATGAATTATATATAGTTAGGAGACTCCCATCAGAGAATCTTAAACACTAGGCACGGTTTATGTTGAGATATTTATTATACACACTAACGCGAGTAAAAAAACATCTCACTGTTTACGTTAGGTGGAGGTTAAAGATAAAAATCCAGTGTTCACGTTACTGTGGCGTTCGCGTAAATGAGAATTTACATTGTACTGTAATTCTACTTTAACATTTATGATACACTGCTCAACAAAATTAGGGGAACACTTTTTTCAGCGCCTATAAGTTTTCCAACAAATGATGGAAGCAGGATTTTTTCTTGTTATATTATTATCTAGACCTTTATTGACAAAGTGCAAAAAGAATTACGGTGATTCGTTTGCTCGTTATCATCGTAGACGCCAAAATGTAAAGGAAGTCTCAAAACAGTGCTTTTTGACCACAAGGCAAACATCTGAAACTCATCAAATTAGTCATTGGACACTGTAAAACCGTCAGTTTTTACTTTTTCAATGCTTCTGAGTCCAAAATGCGTTGTTTAAGTGAAATTGAAGAGGCGAGGGCTGTTGGTTTGTTTGAAGATGGTCGATCTATATTCTATACGATATGTAGCAAACCAGCTCCAATCGACTCCATCTGTTATCTGCAGAGCTTGGCATAGGTTCCAAGAAACGGGTAGATATTCCAGAAGAATTGGACAAGGCCGTGAAAAAAAAACTACCCCTCGGGACGACCGGTATATTGTTAATTCTGGTTTTCGCCGACGAACTGCTATTGCTCGTGAGCTACAAAATCTACTTTGAAATGGCACCGGCGGTGTGACAATTTCTGATCAGACGGTTAGAAGACGACTCAAAGAAGTCAATATGACTTCTCGCAGGGCTGTGCGAGCTCCTCGCTTGAGCAGGAATCATAAAGTTAGCCGTCTAAATTTTGCCTGCGAACATGTGCAACGGCAACTTCAACACTGGAAGTCTGTGCTTTTTACAGACGAGTCGCGGTTTTGTCTAACTCGTTGAGATGGTCGTATACGAGTGTGCAGACGTCCTGGAGAGCGATACACTGCCGCGTGTATACCGGAAATGGACCGATTCAGAGCTGGATCGCTCATGGTGTGGGGTGTCATTAGTATAGTATAGATGATCGCACAGACTTGGTTGTCGTTCCCCAGCGGCTCAACGCACAAATTTATGTTAATACGATTCGTTAAGAGCATGTTGTGCCATTTGCGAACAATTTTGGCGATGGCTTCATTCTACAACAGGATAATTGTAGAGTTCATACCGCTAATTTAACAAACTTCCTCCAGGAACAAGAAATCCAAGTGATGGGGTGGCCAGCCATGAGTCCAGACTTAAATGCCATCGAACACGTTTGGGATTTACTCGACAAGCGCATAAGGAAGCGTACTGGTGCACCTCATACTCTTCAGGGGTTGGCTGAGGCCCTTGTATAGAATGGCGAAATTTACCCTAAGACATGTGAAGACGTCTTATTCGCAGCATGCCTCGACGTTGCCAGGCTGTTATTGGAGCTAATGGAGGGCACACGCGCTACTAAAGCTTGATATTCGGGCGTTAACAGAATTTTCATTGCATTCTAAGTGATAAAACACATTTCAATTTTGGTAGCCTTCTCAATAGCTTGGTGTTATTCAAGAAAACCGTTTAATTAGAGCATATTTGTTGTTTGCATCTTGTTAAATAATGTTGAAAGAACAATATACTAAAGTTGATACTTGCGTCTATCTTTAATTTGAAAAATTATGCACAGGTAAAGAAGTGTTCTCCCAATTTTGTTGAGCAGTGTACATCAGGATTTTTTTTTTGGGCCTCGGTAGAACATTGCGGATACGCGCTGCAACTCGCGGTCACAGCGAAATTCGGTCCGATCGGTCGAGGTTTCGAATCCCGACTGGGGCGACCGCATTTCGCTTAGTTAAGTTTAGGGCGCATGTTGCATGAATGTTTAGTGTGTAAGAGATGCCCGTATATTTTATATTTTTCTACTATACACAACTAACAAAACCGAAACTAGTTTTTTTTTCATTCATTCGTACTACCGCCCCCCATCCCCAGAACCGCTTTCACATTACTTCAAGGGGGTTCGGGCATCCTTTACATACTACCCATTCACGCAACATGCACCCTAAACTCAACTAAGTGAAAAATGATCGCCACAGCCGGGTTCGACCACGCAGCCGATCGGATCGCATTTCGCTGTGATCTCGACTGACAGCGCGTATTCGCACTGCCCCACCAATGTTCCTAACCAAAACTAGTTGGAATCGTGTATCTAAACTTTCGTTACATTCAAACTATTACAGAATCAGTTTCAGCTTATTTTAGGCAAATTGTATTCTAAGCTTAGCCGAATAATATTATGTTAGGCAGTGGTTTTTGTCTACTGTGAATATTACTTAAATGTACGCTCAACAAATAAATATTTGCAAAAGTATACGACTTCTGTCGGCTTTCAATTATATTCGGTAAGAATTAAAAAGCAGAGGCCGGGAAGACAAGTGTTTCTTGGAATGTGAGGGAATAACAATCGGAGCAGGGTGTTAAGAAAGGTCGGCAATGGCAGTCTACAGATGACAGTGTTGTTAGTAGCTAGGGGTTAGTTTTGCATATTGGGCGACATAAGTGATTAAAAGCGTTTGCCAACGTACTAACTGATTGCAATGTGATTATCTTCTAAGCTAAGACAAGGTGCGATTTAAGTGTTTATTACACTGGCTAGATTACGGTTTATATACCAGGAAATATTATATATGTTTACCCAAATGGTTGCGTATTATCTACTTATTATTATGTATGGTTTACAAGCACTGGGCCCTATTACTGTTATTATACAAGATTGACGTGTCTATGGAATTAGTTGTTGGAAACAGTAGTGTAGTGAATATAAGTAGAGCTATATAAGTAGATAATGTGTGCGGCGTGGTTATTCATTATTTACCTTTCCATTATTCGGGAGGTAGTCACTTGGCAGTGGTAGCCTCGAAAAGACGCCTACGTAGAATTATTATTACTATTATTATGAATGTAACAGCAGTGCAATGATGGTATTGACTGACTTTTACGCGGAGGATTGGTCACTGATTATACTCTCCCTTTCGCATGTGGGGCTGAGGGGGTGTCCTCCCGCGACTCCTGTGAATAACAGAATCCTTCTGGAGGATTGGTGCAGCAAAAGATATGCATAATTGTAGTAATTAATCTATCATTACGAATGGCTACTGCCACATCAGCTTGCCGGTAGATGGACCTGGAGGACCCCCGCTGAGTACAACCTCCCAATATATATTGATAGATTAGTAAGTTTGTATTTTATTAGGTGTTGTATGTCACCTGCCCGTCGCCGCCAGTGGATTCTGATTGTATCCGTTGTTTGTTTACCCAGGAACTCCGTATACGAAAAGCAGAAGCGCTGCAACCTTATTTAAATATAAAATTCCGTAGTTCGTGTTCGCCCCCCCGTAAGGTCGACCCTAATAATTATTTGTAGTATTTTCATTGGAGTAAACTTATTTAATGGTTATTCACAATTCCAATATGTCTAACAACAAAAAGAACTTAACACCATATGCAGTCTAGCTGTTGTGATAAGATCTAGCACACTCAATGTAATACTAAACTAAATATTTTAGCCAAATCGCTACACCAATGTACTGAAGAATTTCGCTCAGACTTACTGACATTTTTAATAGCAAAATATCAATATTCACACCATATAAACTCACATCCACCAATGAGCTTCATCCCGTTCACGCCGGCTATATGCAAATTTTGTTGGGCCATCTACATTCGCTAGCGTTTTCCAATTCGCGATCTTGTTCTAACGCTTTACATAACTATAATGCTTCGCATCTTTATTAAGGCAGATTCTTATGAGAAATAATACGTAAAAACATTAAAAATAGTTTTTCTAAAAATCGTGCAGTAAAATGTTTTAAAAATATGCAGCGATATCATAGTCACATTTATGTAACGAAAAAATAGGTTACCCATTTTCCGCTATAAGCTAGTTTTTGACTTCAGTGGCGTGGTGCAGTAAAACAATTAAGTACTTTCCAACAGATAGTCAGAACTTTATGGTTATCACACTAATTTGCCTGTAATGGTTATAAGTACTGCTGAATAAACAGTCTAAAGTTGTTGAACATTATTACAACAGCCTTTTCAAAATCATTTTTAATCAATTTATTTTTATATTATGCTGCTGCAATCTATACACGAATTATCATATCAGTAAATGTTACTATAATCTACTTTTCTTTGTTACTAATTTTCATGTAATAATAGAAACAAACAACAACGTACGCTTGAGATAATATACGTGCACCTTAACGTTTATTAAGGGACGTCACAAGATATTAGTTTTTGCTTCTGGTTTAATTTTTCCTAATTTAAATAGAACACCCCATACAGTATCATTTATTTTCGGAGATCATTTTATTCTGCATGTGGTGATATGATTGTGACCGTCTTTTCCATAATAATACCAATACGTAGGTATTATTACAGCAAGGTATTCCGACTATTCTCTTCAGTATCGAGTTTCAGTATTAAAATGTTTAAACCAAAGTTAGGCAGATGTAAAAAAGTAATCACTAACAATTAGGTCGTACATTAAAATTTAAAAAATAATGAAACTAAAATGGATGCCAACCCTACATAAATTGATACCCAAGTTATAAACGTAAATACCAGTCACATCAACAAATCAAAACTGAGTGTCAACCCAATAACGCCCAAACGCCGAAAAGTTTCCAGTAAATAATAAATTACTCCTACACTCTAACTTTTAATTTCTACAAAAAACTTTCAGTTTTGTACAGTTTAATGAGATGCCGCTTGAGTTTTAAATGGCTTCCTCGTCTGAAAATATCTGCAGATTTCAATATTTCTGCAAAATGCTCATTAATGAAAATCTTTGATAGCTCTGAAAGTTATGAGGCTAAATGATTTGTAACTCGAACTCGATTTCTTCGCAAGTTTATAGAAGTTGGAAAAATCATTTAAAGCATCAATTATTCCGAGAAGACAGAAAGAAAAATGTGTTTGCGAACTGGTTACTATAGACTAAACACCAAACCGTAAAATGTCTTAAGCAAATGTTTATGTAATTGCAACCATTTTTATGGACATTATTATGCTATCAATTTTATAGCCACTGCACGCAAGCTGTTACTTAATGGGAATCGTAATCAATATGATGTTCCTAAATACTAAACCGTTTCACAAAGGAATCTAAAAATATTTTAGGGTTATGAATATTGATATTTCTTTCTGTTTGGTATATTCATATTATTAAACTACAATTTCGTTGTTAAATTCCATAACGTTTTGCGATAATCTTTACTAATATTTCATTTCCTGTCTCTAGACAATTCATTTTAATTTAATTTAACATACTTTAGTGTTTCCCGTAATGTCTAAAAATACTTCTGGTAGATAAATAACGTTTAAAAGTTCTGTTTTTTCTCAGGCGCCGTTCATTAGACCTACTTTCATGCAAATTTATATTTTTAGATACCCTGAAGTGAGAAGCGTGTAAAAACGCTCAAATTAGTAAATACTTATTTAACTGTAAAGTTACATTATTCACACTTGCACTCGTATTGCCGCAATATGTTACTATCTAGTTAAAATATAGCTAAACGTTAGAAATCGACAGTTGTTCTGTTTCCTGTTATTTCGCAAAGTAATTCCTAGAAATGTAACGGCTGCTCCTATTAGTTCTCATACAGAAATTCCATGAAAGGAGTTTACTTCTACGGATTACCGTCTGTTATTTATCTGTTGTCATTTAAGATCATCAACACTCACAACCCGTTGTTTAGACATTCACATAAAATTAATATTACTCAATATTAATTTACTAAAACCCGAAGCTTCTAAATGCATTAAATAATATAAACACGCGCACATACAATTCCGTTAAAATTAATGGAAAACTGTAAAATAAACGATATGTGGTGGTCGACCTACGTCTACCTCAATTTAAAAAACACGTGGCATCTTATTGCTTGTAGCTTGTGTGCTACATAAATATTTACATCCAAGCAAACTTACCTACAAACTGCGACAAGGTGTCATTTAAACAAGACACAAACATTTATAATTTTTCTGGTAAATATAGATAAAACGCCTCTTAGCATTGTTCAGTAGTGATTACTGAGCACAAAACAGCTAAAATATTTCTTTTTCGCAGGCTAATTTGTTCACGCAAGCTTCTTGAAGTTTAAAATTCGAACGCGGCGTATCTTTAACAACAAAGCTTAACTGATAGATATTATCGACGAAAGTAGTTCTACATCAATAAACTAAGATTTAAACATGAAATTTTTTTGAGTTTCTGTTCCTAAGATTGTGTTGAAAACCCGAGATTTAGATATGGCATCAACACAAATCTAAGCAAGACTGATAGTAATTTCTATTTAATTTAACACTGCCGTTCCCAATTTTACAGTTGTTAAACACATTTTTCTGTTCTTGTTTAAATTCCATTTCACTTGCATTAATGGAAGATGCATTTCCTGAGTACACTGACATGGTAGAATTCTTGGAGAGGTTGATGGTAATTGTAATGCAGCGGCAAAGCTATATGCTAAACGCTATCCAAATAGAAGACATCCAAACCACACAGTTATTAAACGAACTGACAAACGACTATAAGAGATAGGGAGTGTTGATCTAAAAAGAAATGGTGGTTGTCGTCCATTTATGGGCAGCCCAATATCGAAGACAATGTGTTAGATTTAATTGAATACTAGCCTAAGAGAAGCTTACATGGTATTTCTCAGATTGTAGACATACCAAAATCGATAATACACAGAATATTACACGGCAACTACTTATATCGCTTTCGAAAAACGATAATGCAAACTGGTAACACAGGATTATAATGCGCCATTTAGGTACTGTGAATGGCTATTCAATCAACATCAGGAGCATTTGAATTTTTAGACAATATTTTGTGGACAGATGAAACGACATTTACGCGGGATTCGGTTTATAGTACTCATAATAATTGTGTGTGGGCAGATAAGAACCCTCATGCAACTCATGTTCGAAGACATCGATATCAACACGGTGTTAATGTTTGGACACGTATGGTAAATTATGTAATGTCTCTATTTATTCTACCAAATCGTCTTAATGCTGAAAACTTCCTATATTTCTAAATGAAGATTTTCAAGTACTATTGGAAAATGCTCCGCTGATAATTAGGTAAAATGTGTGGTACCAACAGGATGGTGCTCCAGCCTATTATGCAATTATGGTTCGAGATTAACTTCAAAATCATTTCATCATCAATCAATCATTTCTTGTAGTGAACAGCATTCCTAGTTTTCTTCTTCTTATATCGTTTCCCGAAGGAAGCTAGCAATCACTACAGTATTAAATCTCTGACACAGCAGCGCGGAATAAGAATACGGGTTGTCTTGCCATTCCAAGTTTCAATAGTGTAAATTTGTTTTTCCTGAATATTACGCTCAACGGATAAAACGAGAAAATCTCGTTATAAGATAAGTGCGATGATCTGTATAAATAGAGTTTAAGTCATGGCGCACAAAGGGCAACTCAGGAACAAATATTGCCAGATTGTATTTTGTACCCAATTTCCTTAACAATTAAGACGTTGTGAAATTAAGCTGACGATGAGTTAAACATAACAATAAACAAGTCCTAGCCTTATCAGTTGTGTACAAAGAAGACCGTAGTAGCCAAAAATAAATATTATTAGGTGATAAATGGTTCATCCCTTGATTATTGAAATAGGACACCTAACAGAGTACAATTTTTGATGGCCAGGGTAATAAATGAAAACCGATCGAATTTTAATAACAAATGACTGTCTAATGACTAAATAAATTAAATACATCTAATTTTCAAAGTTTTATCATGTTGCTTTATTTTCAGATATTTTTCTGCAGGTAGGAGCATTATGAGCAGTGTGTAAGATACTTTCAAAGATATTTTAAAACATGTCATATTCCAATTTAAAATAAAATTTAGCATTTAGCATGTAGTAAATACACAACTGCGCACCAATTATGACTATAGTTTCTAAGAAATTTGCTACGGCTAGACTAAAGAACGACATGTCGAGGAAACAAAAATTAATATAGACGCTCTTTCAGCATAATCTTGGATTCTGTGGAAAGCGAGGGCTGCCAATGTGAAGCTTACAATAAACACTGCCGTGGCAAAACAAAATTATAGGCCGCCTTGGAACAAAAGAGCAACCCCAATGAGGAAAAAAGGGCTAGACTACATTATAAGGACGATAATATACACAGCAGTACGCTTGAACCTGTTCATAGCTCAAAACATTATATCAAAGTACTCTTTGAAGGTTGATCCTCCTTCGAAACCGCAAACCCTTTAAAAAATGGTCTGGATATTATGGTAGCTACCGAAACTACAACTGGGAACTCCTTGCGTTACAAAGGGTGTCTGTAGCTACTTGGTACATAGTTTCTCTGTTGATATTGTACTTGATCTAAAATAATACATATATTTTTCGAATAATAATGTCTAAAATTTGAATCCTTTTTGCCCCCAAAATGCAGGAATTCCGTTTAAAACTTCAAAACCTTCTAAGGCTGCCGGACGCTCTACATGTTTCATCATTTACACTACTTTAAATGGAAATAATATTACAAATATATTTCAAATGAAAGCAATTATTTTGTTTTAATATCATCAACTTTCTGCCATCTCGCAATTTGCTCTACTATGCAGAGTGAGCTTGCTAAAACGAATAAGTTTTATATCTCGCTTATTTGAAATATTAGAAAAAATGAAAACTATTTTTACACATTGTAGGAGGCAGTGCCCCCTCTGTGTAGGTAACATTAAAAAACATTTTTGGTTATTCCAATGAGGGTAAATATTTTTCAAGAATTAATACTTTAACTGCTGATTATTGCTTGGAACATTGTTCCCTCTAACGCTAAATTTTGTAAAAATCCGATACTTTAAGACTCCTAAAATATTTAAATAAATGTTGTAGACTTTGTCTGTCAGTTCAAATTAGTGCAATATTAAGATAAAATCAAATATAAAACAAAACTACATCGAGCGGATATCATATATGCTCAGTTTCATATGAAATGGTCCACCCATTAAAAATAAAGCTCCCTTTAACTGCACATCGCAAGGCTGTTAGGCTTGCTTGGTGTCAAGAGCGGCAGCATTGGAATCAGCAATGGAACAACATTGTCTTCAGTGACGAATCAAGATTTTGTTTGTGGGCAAATGACGGCCGTAGGAAGGTACGTCGATATCGAGGAGAAAGACGAAATTTAGATTTGTCGAAAGACGCCATACAGCTTTAACACCTGGAGTTATGGTTTGGGGTGCGATTTGTTTCGGTAAAAGATCACCTCTTGTGTTCGTCCCAGGCACTTTAAATGCTCATCGCTATATTCATAATGTCCTGGAACCGGTGTTAGTACCATTCATGCAAACGTTGCCAAACGGTATTTTCCAACAGGATAACGCACACACTGCAAACATTACCAGAACGTATCTCCAACAAGCACAATTGCAAATATTGCCCTGGCCTGCACGATCATCGGACTTATCGCCGATCTAACATCTTTGGAATATGATGGGCCGGCAACTAAGATTATTGCCAAGAGCTCCTAACAACTTAAACGAGCTGAGACACCAATTTGAGGTTATATGGAACGAGATACCCCAGGAGAACATAGACCACTTGATAGAGAGCATGCCACGACGAGTAAATGCTTGCATTGCTGTTCATTATTAATTTAGTTTTCGTTGTTGTTATTGTTTTCTTATAATTGTTAATCTTTTTTTAAGAAAACCTAATCAGTTCATACGCAATAATGATACATTATTTTAGCAAAGTTTCAAACCCGTAGCCTTATTTTTAATGGGTGCTGCATTTAATATGAAACGAAGTGTACCAGCAAAACAGAGTTGCATCGATACTGTCTTCCCAGGTACCAAAAATGCTGAATCTCCCATTTACTAATAGTTTGTGTCAACTGTTATCGATTGCAGTCATTAAGGCGTTAATTTGTTTAATTTAAATCAATTTTTTAAATAATCATAGAGCTCAATTCGCTGTGTACCATTATTTTACTTGAAAGTTGCAAAGATTACATGTAGTAACAGAATACGATTTTTGCTTAATTTTCTGCTGAATTTGACATAGTTATGATGGTATATTTAGAACAAAATAGTATGTAAAGCTTTACCAAAGACGCTACTATTCCGTCTCAATTATATTTTGGATTATTTAATCGTGCTATCTCTATGACGCTCCCATGCTTTTTTGGGGAATAGCAACAGGTAATTTTTTCAAAGCATCAACTAGCTCATAACACATGTGTGTAAAAATCGTGATATACTTGTATAAATGTCATCATGTAACAGAGATTCTGAAAACTACTAATGCATGCAAAATTTACACTGCTACAACGATCAGATTTTATTAACTGCTTGGTCATGCTACACTGATTCGGGTGATATACAATTACACAGTACGATAACGTTATAATGTATGTCGATTTTCGTTTATCACTTTTAACACGTGACTGCTCTTCAAACTTTAATAAAATCATTTGCAAACTTTCGGGGTCTAATCCCATTATAGGTGCGCGGTCAATTAGCACAATTACAGCATATAGGCTTTAATCTTAAATGTTGGGAAATATATCTCAATTCAAGAGCCTGTTCTGATGTTTAATTTAACAGTTTTTCCCTTTGATTTGCTACTAAATGATATTAATAAGTTGTTGTCTTCCATCAGAAATATCTTATTTGTAATCTCGTTTACCATTTCCCCCTTTAAGTAAAGTAGCGATGGAGCCGCAAGGGCGATTTGGGTCTTATTATATTTTCCGAGAACAACGCAGCAACGTAAACTATGTCATATATTTCCGTCCAAACAAATTACACAGAGCACAGCCTTTGAATAAATGGACTAGAGAAAATTTTATGTGGCTCAATAATCTTTCTTTGACAAAAGCTTAGAAGCTTAGTATATTAATTGGGAAGCCGTCAACCTACATTCACCCGAATCCTCAAAATACGCAATAATTTATATACTTGTCATGAACTGCCCTGTCAATGCCAGGATATTTCCTCGTTTACTGTTATTTGCTGCTGACTCGATGGAAATTCTGCGCTGTCATCAACTCGAATCGCCCAGAGCCATGTTAGGCAATTTTACAGGGAATTTTAGAATTAGGTGCACGATATCGGAAAAGGTTAGGGTCAATAAAGTAATCCGAATATTGCAATTCTCACTTACCCACGGAAAATAGCCATAAAATTTAAACAGAAAATAGGAATGCTATGTGTAGCAATCGCATCATATAAAACTAATTATCAGTAAACCACCGGTTCACCGTTTAAAAATACACGAGCTTCAATTTTGCATATTTACTATTTTATATACATAAATTCTATTTAATAAAGATTTGTGTTTGATATTGGCAGTTTATCAACATGTGTACATGGGAATACGTCAACGTGTGATGTATTGTTGAAAATTCCTGCACGTTGATTGGTTTTGTCTGTCTTGGTTTCTCACTATAATAAAACTAAGGCATCACAATCTTTCAAATCCAAATATTTAAAATCCATTCATGAGAAGTAACCTATAACATATATTACAAAAATTTTTATAGGGGAGGAAGGTTTAAAAACCCCAAACTGTTTAGCCATTTTGTTAGTATCTATCGATGAAGCTGGATTTGCTAAGAACGGGCTAATAAATTTCCATAACATCCATCAGTGGGGCGATGAAAATCCTTACGTTGTAACATAAAGCAGACATCAGGTTCCCTTTTCTGTTAATGTGTGGGTTGGAATTTTGGTAGACAGACTTATTGGACCGTTTTCTTAAATCGTTAAAAAATTTATATACTATTCTATAAGTTCTTTCAAAATTTTGTACACATATTAATTGTATGTTAAATGGAGAACGGTACTTATCTTTTATACTAAATGATTTGGCCGTATCTATTAAGAAGAAGAAATAAAATTACTACGATAAAACTTTCCTTGACAAGTGCGCTAAAACTTTTCAGTTTAAATATCTGGGAAACAGTTGGGTGTATCGATTTGAAACAAGAGTAGGTACCTTTTTTTCCTAAAATTGTTTATCGAATATTAGACTAACCTTTAAAAATCATTGAAAATAAAAATCTTGAAAACTACCCCCGCCGAAACTAACTCTTATGAGTCGTATAGCAATTTCATTCGAACACCATCTAATTCTACGTAAGATATAACATAAGTAGGCAAATTGCATTTTCGTACCAACTGTGATGAAACGAAAACAACATTTTTATTACACTATTTTTTACACCATATATAATATTGTTTACATTAATCAGGTATATTATTGATATTAAATTAAAGTAAATAAAAGGATAATTAAAAAAGTGTTATAAAACTTCGGTGGAGGTATATAAATAAAACAAGTTATGGTTGCTAAAAATAGAAAAGTAATTTTCTTTTATTTTTTTAATTATCTGCTTGGCACAATGTTTTTAAACAAATTAATACAAAAATCACTTAAAATTCATACTTCTGTTTCCAAAGCCAACTTAAAAAAGTTAATTACGAATATTATTAATGGGCATTTACATTTTTTACTAAACAATTGAATATTTCGACCATTTTACACTAAAACGTTATTGTATGACATGTCAATGTATTGCAAATTTTACGATAAATAAGATTGTCACAAAAAAAGGAAGTAGTTGTATTTAAAAATAAAAACTCTTACATCACTTCCGGCAAAACCGAAAGTAAAAACTAAGCTTAAAAAATGCTTAAAGTTGCGCATTTAGAGGTTATATATTAGTTTAAAATTTCACAATAATAGGTGTAAAAACGAAAAAGGTACATGCTGTTACCACATCTCGTGGTCACCCGGTATAATTCTAAACAATAATATAAAAAGAAACTGCAACATTATCTGTGTCCTAAATTAAGAAAATAGCCCAGGAATAACTAATGAAATTTACTTCGGGGACATAATGATGCGAAGAAAAGGAAGAGGTCGAATGCAGATAATCAAGCAAATATCGCCAAGATAACTAACCTAGAAATTATACTGCTGGTCGGCATATTGATCTCAGTGTTAGAGAAGAGATGTACGCCATCAATACTTGACTACTATAAAATAACTAAATTTTCCATATTTATATTTTAGTTTAACTTACACAGCTCATCTTATATGATTTATACTAAATTCCGAGTGCTGTTTATATGAACAAGGGACTGAAAGATATTTATATTCCCGATTTTATCATATTGCAGTTAACGCAATCAATTATTTTGTAAAATTACGAGCAAAACAGTTCGGCAGAATTTCCCAATACTTTAAGCAAGTGCGTACTATTTAAAACAACAGATTCGCATCAACGTTCTTAGGTGCCGCAAAATTCTAATAATAAACTGACGCATTTTGTAAATAGGAAAAAATGTATCTATATTTTGCAAATCCTGTTATTAAAACATTTCTTAAGCAACATACCTAATTTCTGCTGTTAAGTTAAATAAGTTACTCAAAAATGAATAGAGATATTGTAATATAAAAAATATATGCTTGTATTTGGTGGCTAATGGTCGTCTATTATTGATAATTCGAGCAACCGGCAATTTTGATGTTAAAAAACAAAAACAATCGAATCCATTTCCAATTGTTTAACCGTATTAGTATCAAGTCGAGTGTGTGTATTCGAATGAATCATCTTTCCACTCTTCTTAAGATATTTTTTGTTCATTGTTTTTTTATTCGTGTGTTACATTTATGTTCTTAATTATAAACAACAATGCAGAGAAACCATTTAATAATAGAACAACGAAATTTAGCCGTTGCTATGCATCAAAGAGGAGATCGTCAGGTTAACATTGCTAATATGTTAGGAAGCACGAAGAGCGTAATTTCACCTGCCCTTTCGCGCCTGAGAGAAGCAGGTACGACTGCTAGAAGGCCTGGAAGTGTATCTTTTCGCATCACAACACCTCATGAGGATCGACTTCTAGTAATTAATGCAAGAATTCCCCCATTTTCAACTGCTAGACATCTACGGCAGGTGCTCCAGAATGCTACATGAAATCGAGTCTCCGACCAAAGTATGAGAAATCGATTGTCGGCGGTAGGACTTACCTCATACCGCCCCCTGAGATGTTCTGCAAGAACTGTGGCTCAACGAAGACACCGGGTGGAATGGTCAAGACGTAGGCTTCAAGAACCGACACCATGGGATGATAAAAATGATATATATGATGATATATATAAATAAACCATCTTGATCTTCCTCCGCTATCTCCAAACCTCAACCTCATCGAGCATGCATGGGACCTTTTCCAGAGATAGCTGGAT
Organism: Limonius californicus; assembly: GCA_014611495.1. Taxonomy (NCBI): domain Eukaryota; kingdom Metazoa; phylum Arthropoda; class Insecta; order Coleoptera; family Elateridae; genus Limonius; species Limonius californicus. The sequence goes on along the minus strand of JABXWE010006411.1, from coordinate 8,125 downwards.
CATAATCCACATAATCCAAGGCCTACTACTGTGCAACAGCTGAGAGATGTATTGCCGGTACTGAGGCTTCAAATTCCAGAAGAACATATTGATAATTGCATTGAGAATATGCCAGCAAGGTGCAGAGCAGTATTAGAATTTAATAAATTTAAGTTAAGTGAAAGGAGACAATAACGATTTTTATTATAACATTGTTAAACTTCTTCTTTAAACGTACCTTTATTGTAATGTTCATGTTCATTACTAAAACGACGTTAGATTATGTTGTTTTGGTAGTTTTTTATTATAAATGCAATTGGTGTTGCCTTTAAGTGTCTTACACTGATTAAGATGCATTTAGAGTAGTACAGATAGTAGACCTACCTGAATGTTGTTGACGTACCTAGAAGCAAATCGGTGATATACGAGGATATCATACACTAAGGAAAGATAAAAACTAGGATCTCCCCTAAAGCTAATATTCAATAAACAAGCGTTAAGGACGAAATTTTCAAAAAATCGTATAGACATTACTTGCTGAAGGGAGATTCCGCAAAAACATCATTCGATCTGAATTAAGTAAATTCTTGAATACTTTTAAATAAACTTTTTGCTGTAAAAAGCGATACTAAAAACCACATCCAACTTTGCTTTGTTGCATTATTAAATTCGTAACAACTACATATCCCTACACCCTAAGGGTAAAAAGGGAAATGATTACATATATATATATATATATATATATATATATATAATAACTACATATATCATAATTTTATCAAAATTGGAGATCCATCCAATAACAGGGCACTGGACCTATTTTCTTGTAATTCGAATACTGCAGGCGCAGCTTTGTCAATAAATAAAACAATTTGGTGGTCTAACCTGGTTTTCGAGAAATGGGGTATATGAAATAAATATTTTCATGTTTCTAACAGATCTCACAGACTAGTTACCTTAATAAAAATAATTGTGTAAGTCTTTGAATAGGCAGTATAATTTTTAAAATTTTTACAGTTTTGAAAGCACGCTATTGCTGTAATTAATTTATTTTCACATAGAATTGCGCGCATTATACTATTGTGACGCTGAAAGACTGTTAATAAGTTAAAGTTGATTAAATTAATTGATTTTAACCAAGTGTGTCCCAAGAAGAATTTTAAAAAACTGTAAAAGCGTTAGTTGGAACTTATAGAATTAATTAAATTATCTCGACTTGCATTATACAGTATTAGATCCGATTATAACATTAGAGTGTCAACATTAGAGGTAATGCTTTGCGAAAAAATGCTACGAAGCAAACATATCTAACTTTCGCTTCTGATTCCGGTTGTTCTCTAAAACTTGTCGCATTGCATTTTTAATAAATTTCTACATTTTTATCACAATCCGACCATTCGCTTTCTATATATATATTAGCGGAAGACATACATACGGACGAAAATTTTGTTCGACATTTTTTTTGACGACAACAGGAACGAAGAGATTAGAAAATAATTTAACATCTTTACTCGTAATGAAGTGTTAGCTCGTTTTCGTGGGAACTGCAAAGAACATTTACTAACAATGGACGATACATGTGGACCAAAAGTAATTCTAAATTACCGACTACGTAGTAGACGGAACGTAGGATCAAGGAGCTGCTGGAGCGACTAATATCTATTTTCAGTAAATTTGAAACAAGTACTAGATTTATTCGTGACGTTGATGATGATGTTGAAGGTCCAAAATGAATATTTCAGTTAAAATTTCAAATTCGAAACACCATGCACTTATATATATATATATACACGAGGGTTGGCAAATTAATTCCCGGACTGGCACAATAAATGGAAACACAATTCATGTAACACGAAAAATATTTGATATTTATTCAAAGTACTCTCTATTTACTTTAATGTACTCATTTCAAAAGTCTTTAAAAAATAGTCGGCAGAGACTGCCAAACGAACTGCTTTCAATTCGGCTGTTACATATTCGTTAATATCATCTACATCCTGAAATCACCTCCTTCTGAAAACAGTCTTCGCTTTATGAAAGAGAAAAAGTCTACTGATGCCAAGTCTAGTGATTAGTGTGACTGATGGATCTCAACAATGCCGTTTTATAAAAAAATGACATGAAAATCAGTGCAGAATGGGCAGTATCATGCAACAAGAACGAACTACCCTTTCCTCAAAATTGCTGTCTCTCTCAACAAATCATATCCTGTTTATTAAAGAAGGTAATCAGCATGGTTTTAATTCTGGATTTTCACAAACAAAAGTTTCTGTATCTTGGTGGTGATTTTGCATCCCCTGCATATTGTGGCCTTTGGATTTACGATAGGGCTGAAACACCCACGAATCTTTATCTAAAACTTGTGTAATCGTCTCCCTATCGGCATTCGGCGATCTTTTGCCACAATTTCGCTGTTGGTGGATGCCCAGTTCCAGTGCCATTTTAAGCATTCTCACAGCCATCTTTGATACGTTCAAACCATCCTAACACATTCGTACAACTTCAGGTTTTATATCCATACATAGTTTTCAATATTTCATAGGTTTCTGTTGGAGTCTGCTGTAATTTACAGTAAAATTTAATATACTCCCGTTCCTCCGTGACAAATGGCAGAACCATGATGTACGCGTTCGCGCTAGTGTTTACACACAAACGCATCTACTAACGTTAAGTTTATAAGGGTCAATAAATACGATGTTTGCAGGAGTCTTTTATTTCATACTTACGCTGCTAGTACTGCTGCAACCATAACATTATTTTTAGTAATTGTATACAAATTAAACCAATTTTTCAATGTTGCCTACGCAGAATATCCACAATAATCTATATCTAGTATTGGATTGCTGAGAAAGAAATAGGCTACTCAAATTCAAAATCTTCAGTTTTATTAAAAAAGTAAAGCTGAATATATTCAGATCTACGTATGCATAGAAGAATGACATATTAATAAAGTCAAAATGCACTAAAACCTTTGTATAAAACAGTTTTAAAAGGTTGTGAAAGATATATAAATGCTAAACTTGCACTCAAGTTAACCTTCCAACTCTTGTATATGAAGTGTAAGTAAAATAGCAACCAGGTTATCCTTTCTTACTGATTATTTTAAAAATGTTTTTTGCAATTTATACAGACTATACGGTATTATTTAACATATAAGATACTTGTTTTAGTAGGTTAGTTAGATTATGTTCAATAATAAAGCCATTGGAGAAAAATATGTGTATAAGTACATACATATCAAATAGCCTGGAAAAAACAATAGAGAAAGTAAATCAACCAGATAATAGCATACTATTGCCGGTTTATCGTCCTATTTTATTACTCACCTAAACATACAATTCTATATTAATTTACCTATTACACACACTACTTTATAAAGCAAAAATGAAGCTATCATTGAAACATGTTCAACTCACCCATTATATTTCCGACATACATAATAACTAAGGAAAATGATATGTCAATCTTATTATGATATACATTATGTTCATGGACTGACATTATTGGAGTTGTATAGCATTTCCGAATAAATGTATTACAGGCTTGATCAATATTGACAAAGTAATATCTGTAATCGGGCACTGAATTTACTATGAGGAAAGGCCACAGACATCTGGAATGAATCGATTATTGATTGGAACCTAGATTTATATAGAAATTAAAGACCAAAACATGAATGCCAAATTCATATAATTCGTTGTTCATATTTTCATTACATCGTTTAATTATCAGATTACACCTTAAAAATTGTTATGGTACAAACTTTCTATTTCGTAGTTGTTTACTATTATTATGCGAAAGTTTACCAGGTACTTATAACGTTAAATATGAGTGAGGTCTGATACCGTATTCAACCCTCAAAGCGTCAGAAGCAGTTGGTAGGAATTAGAAATAGCCCGTTAATGTTACAAAAGTTGGATATCGTGCCAACTTCGCTAGTCGACAGAGCGAAACGGCTTATCGGACTTTCTGCCCACTGGTCCCAACCCCATCTCATCACCGCTGATAACTTCGTGTGACAGGGTACTTACCACCATGATTTGTGTCAGATTTACTTATTCGTTTCGCTATCGAAGTTAATCCAAATTGCCGGCCTTTTTCTGCGACGTGTCCTTACAGCTTTTTCGAGTACCTACTTACAGAACCGAAGGATTAATTAAATTGACAAGAGTAGAGTGTTAGATGGAGAAGTTCGTGTAAGGCTCCATTTGCAAAAGAAACTGTATTTTACTTTATTCTTGCCGTATCCTTAATTGAAGGTTTCCTAAAATCACACTGTTATAAAACGTGTTATTCGTTAAATCTTAACACAAGTAATATAAATTACAGAATTGATTCAAATTAGTAATACATTCAATTCAACTGAGCCATGATCATTTGGAACTTAATGTTTCTAATCGGATTAATAACTATTTCACTCATACGAGGGCAGCCTTTCAAGTTTTTACAAACGACCACTAGGTGGCGCTATTGAGATGTGTCATCACTATTTTCGTAAAATTTGACATTTGTTATTGTAAAAACAGTAGCAGCTTAGAAATTGACCGAGTAATTTGTTTACAGTGACCGTTAAAATAAAGCAATTTTGTGAAAAAAATGGATGATATTTTACGATTTTAGTAAAGGCCTAACGCAACAACAATGCATAGAAACGCTTCGTTTAACTTTTGGTAATGAAGCACCATCAGAATATACTCTTTACAAATGATTTGCAGAATTTCGTCGTGGTCGCGTGTCCGTGAGATCTGTTCCCGATAGATTCTGCATAATTTGACCGAAGCTCAAAAAATGGTACATGTTAATTGGTGTAAGGAAATGCTCAAAAAATTCGATTGAGGAACTGCAAAATTCGTATACAGCATCGTAGCAGGTGACGAAACTTGGTTATATTCGTATACACCGGAAACTAAGCAACAATCCACTGTTTGGGTGTTCCAAAGTGAACCTAATCCCACAAAAGTTATTCGTTCACGAAGCACTTCCAAGAAAATGATCGATTGTTTCTTCGGTTGTACTGTACATGTACCCACCATTCCATTAGAGGTTCGAAGAACGTTAAGGCTGAATGATATACAGCAATTTGTTTGCCAGAAGTCATCGACGAAATCAGGAAAAACAACCGAAAACGTCCCATCATTCTTCATCATGACAATCCCAGCTCTCACACAGCATGTCAAACAATTGATTATTTGAAGGAGAAAAACATTGAATTAATGTCTCATTGCCCGTATTCACCTGATTAATCGCCTAACGACTTCTTTGTGTTCCCGAATGCCAAACAAAAAATGCGTGTACAGCGATTTTCATCACCCCAAGAAGCTGTTGAAGCCTTCAAAAACCATGTTTTTGAGATACCAACTTCAGAGTGAAAAACATGTTTCGAGAATCGGCTTGAACGCTTACAAAAGTGTATAAATCTTAAAGACAAATATTTTGAAAGCAGTGAAACAGTTTGTTCCAAAACTTTTCTTTCCTAGTTTTTGTAAAACCTTAAAAGGCTGCCCTCGTATTAAACATGAAAAACCTGTTATAAACACACGTTTCGTTAAAGAGACGGAGTCTTTTATCCGGCCTGGGCATTTTTTTAAATCCCATGTACTGCGTGATCCGGAGAAACGCCGATTCACAGCATTTGGTTGGCAGTAGGTACCCGCGCCGACGTTTATTATTGTGTTCAAAGTTCTCAAACATTGCTGTATTGGAGAACAAATGATCAAACACGTTTATTTTAAAAATCAATGTAAAACGTTGATATAAACAATAAAAAAAGTTTTGTGAGTACATGTGTAAATTGTACACTGTAGTTCAATACAATGTACTGCGTTATATACACCTTCTAATTACAAAACTTTCTCACGAAACTTCATTGAACCATTTAATAAACATTTTTGGAATCTACTTGAATGACTCATATTTTAACATACCAAAAAGTAGTACAGGAATATCCAAGCTTAAATAACTCAAATACAAACATGACTAAGAAACAAATAATACAAGAACCAATACAAATAAACTTTCCTGCAATAATTATGAAAGTGTGGTATTTTTAAATATTGCCGCTCAGTAATGCATGTAAAGTGATGCCATGCGGAGACTAACTTAAGCCAGACCAGACTAAATAAAATACTTTGTCGTGCTAATCAAGCAGGTCCTGGTTATATTTAAGCGTCTTATACAGGATCCTAATTTTGAATAGGCTCCGTAGGGAAAGTGTATGCAGTGGTAGAATTATTTCATTCCTCGCTTCCGAAGTTGAAAAACACCACCAAAGCAATAAACCACAAAATCGTTCTAAATTTTTCAGGCAATACTACGTCTTACGTTGTAATTTAAAAATACCAAATTTAACGGGAAATTCGCTTCGGAGACACGTCAAATCTGTCGCTCCCGGCTACCATGACAGTGATCTTCGTTAGGTAAAGTCAAAGGCGGACTTGAAAAGTCTGACATCGGATTTCACGAAGGCCATACGAATTATGATTATAATAGCACTCAACCATGCGCCTGTGTAGCTGAGTAGTTACGGCTTCTTTCTATAATGGTGAGACTTTACATCCCATGAGATCGGCCTGCAAGGCGCTAGGTTCCCCTATCTTTACTCTCACACCAGGTTGTCGCGTGCCAAACTCATAACACGTTGTGATGTGGTGAGCATCACGTATTAACAACCGCCTATTTACCCCTGGCTTATACGAGCGCAGGTACCCACTTATTTAAGGCGACTGGGTAGACCGCCCTCCAGGCATCGAGTCCGGGATTTGAACTCCAGACCTTGCGCACTGGAGACCAGTGCTGTAACCACTAGAGCACATTTGCGCTAGGGCTTTTATTTAAAATATAAATTATTCGTTCGTCGCATTTATTATTTTATAAATTCAATGGCTACATAAGTAATTAAATGGATGTATGGAATTATTTGCTATTTAGTGTGTTACTGTTACTATTCGTTTTTTCACAGATTTCTAAAATAATGTTTTTACGCGTAAGTGATATTATAAAAAAGCATATGAAATCCCCGTAAAATTTGCGTTCCCTTCCGGGTCGTTGTTCGGATGCGCCTTCAAGTTGAGTAGCAGGAAATTGAATAAATCTGAACTACTGAATTGCAAAATATAGTTATATAAAGTAGAGGCAGCAGCACCAAGTCCTCATTCAAAGTAAAATCAAATTATCTTCGTAAAAATATCCCTGTTTTGTTAGGAATTATCGAGAAGCAGGAAATCGATAATAATTAAATTGGGTAGAGTCGTGGCACCTTTAAAAGACATCTGGTTTACAGCAATTAATTTTACAATGATGACTAACAAAATGCAGATCAATAGAGTTTGGTTTCTAGGATTATCTATAGGAAAACCTTTTAACAGGGGATGGAAATACCGACGTCCTTTCTGTTTCTAGGCAAAAATGATTACAACATGAAGTACTGCTGTTCGTAATAATTAAGAATGAAGTCACAATGTTCTGTTTATGAACTATCTAAGTACGCCTTAAGCCGGACCGGAGCTTTAATGCTCTCTGCAATTCCAAATAAAATTTATAAATTATAAAGCAGATGCAATTTTTTATTTTCCATGGCTATTTATTTATACAGCAATAATAAAGCAAACCTACATTTTTATTAGTTTAATCATTTTAATAAATACTTGCATTACAATTAGTAAAATTACCAAGAACTACATTTTAAAAATGGTTTATATTTCATAATCCTGTTTAAATATAAAGTAGCAGTTATAAAAAGTTTTCCGAAAAACACTAATGTATGATGTGTTCAAGACTTTTAGAAAGTCAAAAAATGGTGTTTAAAAAGGTCTGTATAGATGTAACCACTAATATCTCAGAAATAGCTCATCCAATCCAATTTGGATAAAATTTCACATCTGTAGATGTTTTGCTCTGTCGGACAATAAGCCTTTGGCCGAAATCCACACCAAAACATTTTTAAATGTATAAGGAGCTACTAAAATGGCTCTAAATAAGCTAATATTATTCTATTGTCACCGTAGCTAAGTTAATAAGAAATTAAACTTAATTTAGTTAAATTTTTACACCTTATTACGAAGTACTATCTTTTAATAACTTTAAAAGCAATGTCAAGATTTATATGCTTTTATTTAATCAGAACAACGCCAAGACTCTCTTGGCAATT
>JABXWE010006410.1:0-20605 GCA_014611495.1 Limonius californicus | reverse complement strand
GCACATGGTATGTGGTACCAGCACGATGGAGCCCCTGTGCACTTTGCGTTACGTGTAAGACAATTTTTAAATCAACGGTTTGAAGGGCTTGTAATTGGTAGAAGAGAACAGCACCCCTAGCCCCAAGATTTCCGGACTTGTTTAGATTATTATTTGTGGGGCCATATGAAAGATAACCATATCTGTATACCAATACCAAACACCATCAGAGACTGCTGAACATCTTAGGAGACGCATTTTTGAGACAATACAACTCATTCGGAATAACAATGACATGTTACGTAGGGCAACCAGATCTCTCTTAAAAAGAGCCAGAATGTGTCTCGAGAGCAACGGTGCCCATTTTGAACAATCTTTATAGTGAATATAAAAATAAATGTAATATATACAGGGTTATTCAAATTCGACCGGCACCATTGGGATCTCGCTTATTATAAGAGATAGAGCTTCGTTTAAATTGCGGCAAAGTTGCGGAATTTTATGATTATTAATAATCTGGAATGAAAATTGAAGTAGCTGCTTTTGTTTCGTAAATATGGGCAAAAAACGAAAAAAATCGATTTTTGTTTTTCGACTCTTATTCCTTTATTTACAAAAATTTTAAAAATCTGAAAACACTAATTATATTTGAAATAGCACGTTTCGTTTTTCTGGAACCGCCATCAACTTCATTTTTTTAAATAGCGGCGCTGTTTTGTTTTGGCGCCATTTTGTGGCATTCATTTTTCTGATTTCAAAAATGTATAACACTCTAGCATTCGCTCTTCATTATAATACAAAAATTTTGCAAATTAGTAAATTATTATTACGAACGAATTAAGTAAGTAATACACTGTGGGTACGACTAACCGATCGATATCTGCGTTAATGGTAGTGTATTTTATTATTAGTCGTTGGCGCCCTTTTTTCCAGGTAATTAACATAAAGTTAATTAATATATTTATTCGAGATAAGCAGAGAACCGCCCATCTTCGATTGAGGTTCCGGGAGGCTATCATTAACCAATTATTTACTTACTTAGTTAGAAATTATCATCAGGCGTCACAATATATATATATATATATATATATATATATATATATTGTGATGAATTTTGACTCGTTAGCTCGGTTAATGTAATTTTTATAAGGATATTCGTTCATTATTGTGATGTCTTGGAATTCGGTTTCTTTCTGATAAGTAATAAAGGGCAGACTAAGACGCAGATAACTTCTTGCTTGGTTGGAAACACTGCCAAATTCGTATCTTGTTATGAACCTATGACAAAAAGAATTATTGTTAAATATTCTTATTTAAAAGCTTATATATGTAAAGATATACATGTAGTAAGATACAATAACATGCCTCGAGCTTAGATATAAACTTAGCTCTGATATTTATTAAACCACGAAGGAATTTGCTGTATTATCGAAATAATTTGTGGAAATGTGTTTTAGACAATCGTGAAGTACAGAGTGTGTTTTAGAGGTTGATTTCGGATTTGTATAGTGTGTTTATAAAGTCAGAACTTGTTTGGACAGTGACGCCGATGAATTATGAACATTTTTATATTTATTATTTATCTGTCAAAATATGAATTTCAATTTTGTAATTTGATCCAAGTATCCTTTGGTTATATTTGTGTAATTATGGCATTGTTGTTAAGGAGATTTAGTTGAGAAGTTTGTTGATAAAACAATGAACAAAAGAGCAATTTTGTAATTACGTGTGAGTGCACGCATTATTTTTGCTTCTGAAATTTAAAATCAATTAACTTTATTTATTATAATAAAAATACGTTTGTTCAAGTTATAAAAGGAGTTTCTTTAAAAAAATAAGTGAGCTACTTTAACTTACAAAGTTAAGTTTTGAGAAAGTGAATCCTGTTCGAAATTCGAAGAATTAATAGCTGCACACCGGAGCTTGGGACACTGCGTGGAAGGCTACTTGAAGGTCATCGACGATCTTTAGAAAATATTCACATTTGGATGAAGAGATTGCTCAATCAAATATTACGTACCTATGCAGGAAGCACGAGAGTACCAGAGAACAGAGGAAACACCAGAGAATAATATTTAAAACTATCCGAGTTTTATTTAGAGTTTGTTTTAATAGGCATTTATAGGTTATCGTACGTAGACCGGCTGACGTGTTGAACCAACTCGAGTTAGATGCGTATTTGGTAGTTCATTTATATGTCCATTTTCTCTTAGATATCCAAAAAGTCATATAGAACCGACTTCTGGGAATTGAATTCTCATGCTCGAGAGCTATACCGTGGTATAGTTTGTTTAATATTTGGCGACAAGTTTTAAGTTTGTCACCTGGCGCCCAATTATTCTTAATTTATAAAAGTTATCATTCTATTTAAAAATATGATTGCAAATTGCAAGAAAATTTAATTTAATTTATTTTTTTTCTCTCCTTAATTAAAATTATATATAACAATATATATTATTATTTCAGTTAATCTTTAAGTCCCCTGTGAATTTTCGACAACTCTTCAAAAGACACACACAAAATTTCAAAGCCAGTGTATTAACTCTCCAGCTGAATGAGTGCGCTTCACATATCTTAATAAGTGAATATTCAGAAAATATTATTAAAATATATTTCTTATCTCCTACAAATGTAAAATGTGAATAAATATCATCTACTGCACATTGTTTAGGAAAATGATGTAAAAACCGTACCGCAAGCACTTCATCCTATGATGTACATGTACATGCTTGACCTCTTCGAAATTAATAGCAGTCATTTTTGCGCCCTATTTAAGAAACTTATGTAAGAACACATACTGTAAGGAAACATACAGGGTAAACTCCAAGACCGCAGAAGTGTAGAAAGGCGAACTTCATGACCGAGGAACCCGAGGGGATGGTATAATAAGTCGATTATATTCCTGTTTCGAGCAGCAACTTCTAAAATACCGATAGCCCTAATGATAGTTAACCTCAGAAATTCAGAAGCATTATAAGAAAGACAAGAATGTAAGAACGATCGCCATAGAAAAATTGCCTTTTAAAAATCAATTTTCACGGCGCGCTTGTTGTATTCTGAAAAAACAAATTAGAAAATGCAAGCAAATATGTGAGTGTGTGATCTAATGTTATGCTATATCATGAATGCACATAATATACTTTCGTAAATATACAGATATTGCTTGAAGTGTGGAAAAATCCAAGTGAAGTTCAGTTTTGAATTTTGCGAAATGGTGATTGCTGAAAATAAGAAGAGCCTGAAGAAGTTTTTACACGAGGCTCTTGTATTTCTATCTAAATAATATTTTTATGGATATTTATACTTGAGATCCAAAGATTAATTAATCAATTAATTTAATGATGTTTGTGAAATTTTGAACATGCCCAAAGTAAGAATTTCTATTTAAATAATAAGTATAGCTTTTATGTTTATTTTTGGATTTTCTTACAGATGCAGATAATAACAGTAAGTAGGATGATGAATAGACAACGTATTTTATGAGTTACGATCAACCAGTAATAATTCTATATTTATACAGGACAAAGGTATCAGAATTTATTTACAAAATAGGAATTTCTTCATTGAGTGTGCCACTTGGAAGCGTAATGGTAGCCGACTAAAGTGAATTAATGGAGATTCCCATTATTTTTAAAAATAGAATTGATGAAATTACATTAAAATCTTATAACGAACTAGTGATTCATTGTTAATAAATTGCTGGTTTTACAATACCACGGGGTACCTTTTAGGTAGGTATATGAAGAATACTATAAAGAAACGAAGGTGATTCCATTGAAGTGTTCTAATTTCCATACGCTATAGTACGGATAAATAAAAGAAAGGATACGAAAAATAATTCAGCATAAAGAGTCACATCCTACTTGAGGTAGCCTTGTTAATGCAGAACACGACGAATTTAGACTAGAAAGCAAAAGAAGAAGAAGAGAAACATTCGCCCAGATCGTGGATTGTTATCTAGATCCATTTTAAGGTGTGGAATTTACACCTGTATTTAGATCATATTTATTTAATATATCCGGATCTGCATCTAGATAGAGAATCTTACCCAAACCTAAGTTTCAAGCGCTATTAGCCAATATTTCTAAATATAAATCTATGCTATAAAACCTTGGTAAAACGGGGTCAAAATAGCAAACTATATTTGGTGTGGGTACCAGGATACTAATGAGAATATGACAATGAACAAGCAGACAAATTAGCGAATGCTGTAAGTGAAAACCAAACACAGATTGGTCAAGTATTGAAACAACCATGCAGCACTTCAAAACCCTTATTAAAGGTTCATCCAAGAAAGCGACGAATGAACTTCTAAGCCTAAGCAGAAAAAAATTCGGCTGTTGACTAATATCCTAACCGGGCACTGCGCCTGAAAAAACACTTATCTCTAATAAGATTAATGGAAAATCCACTCTGTAGAGTATGCGAAGAGGAAGAAGTGGTGGTCCGCAAACAACGAATCAAAAATGGTTAAAAAAGCCTTCTTTGGTGCAGTCCTGGGACTATTCTGAGAATCAGGACTGTCAATGTGAAGGGGACCGCAGTAGAGTAGTGGTCGAGGCCCTTGACCGGAGATATTCTGTCAAGCCGCTTAGGTGCGAATCCTGAAGACCGTACTTTCCCAGGATCTTACTTGGAATTGGGACATTTCAAGGGTGGAGCATGTTAGACTCGTGTATAGCACGAAATGTGCTGAGCCGGGATAAGCTGGGGGATGGGAAAGAGCTGCCGTATCTACGCGATGATTCTTAAAAAAAGACCAACCAAAGAAAAAGGGAGTATAGGACATGGAAGTGAGCATGGAAAAACTAAATATACATGTGTTAGTTCTAGGAGAAGATAGTGATTTGAAGGTACAAAAGATGTTATAATTGTAAACGTTTCGCTTCCAAAAACTAGTTGCAAAGAGAAATTAGCGAGGATAAAATTCCTACACATTATTGCCATACAAGGATTGTTTTTAAATGAAAACATCGGAACAGACAAATCATGCTTAAGCCTGAACTTACTTAAAGGAAATTTATTTTTCTAAAAATAGCTACGATTAATATGAGGTGTATGATGAGTACTAGTAATGAGAAAAAGAAACATATCTTGAAATTTGTAGAAAAATAAGACAATTGCGTGAAAAATTAATACCAACGATTTCCAAATATTTGTATGACAGATGCATGTCGTATATCAACAACTATTTCAATTTTAGAACGATTCTGCAGACCCTAACCACAATGTTGTTGATTATTTGTATATTCACAAATCCCTGGTTTGCGCTAAGGTGGGTGGGAATCATGTTCAAATAAATTAGTCTCTAACAAAGCTGGAAGCTCCATCATGCAGAAGCATCTGTACAATTGGCCATTATTCGCACCGTTTTCGTTTATATCTTCATCTCCTGTGTATGATGGACTGCAACAAAAGGGACGCGCCCATTTTTCATTTGCCTCTGTGTGTTTAGATAATAAACAAAGTGAGCCGTTCATATTTATGTAAGCTTATCAGAGTAAAAAGCTCACCGTGTGCCACGGAGACGAGAGTACACAAGCGACTCCCCGGATCGAAACGGCGACGCACGAAACTACCCAGCATCCCGGCGCATCCAGACGCTGACCCGGCGCCCAACCAACGCAGGACCTGTTAGCTGAAACGCTTAAACAGTGCGGGGCTGGCTTTTTGTGCGTGTATTTCTCGTACGTAACTTGAACTCCGCGACGTGGCTACGTAAAAATATTATAGAAATTGTTTTGGATTTTAAATTTTTTCAGGGCGGTATTATTTTGGTTACGGGTGAGATTTCGATTTGAAAATGGAATTTTTAATTGTTTTTCTTTGAAGTTTATTCCAGCAGGTGCCAGTGAAGAAAAAGCATGCCACCACTAATAAAATGTTAGTATATGCAGTAAATTGTAAAATAAATTTTACATTGTTTATTTAGACGTTTCAAGAGGTGAGGTTTGTATTGAAACCAAAATAAATACTGGAAGTCTATTTAGGACGGATTTATGTATTTGCTATAATTTAGATTTTATTCAAAAGTGAAACTCTATTTAAAATAAATGCAAGAAACTGGTGTGTTCAATATCAATTCATTCTTGTGTTTTAACACAATAATTTGTTAAATGAAATATAGAACAATTTTTTATTAAAATCAGAAAATGCGGGTGGAATTTATCGTTTTCGATTTATATGAAATATATATTATATATAATATATATATATATATATATATATATATATATATATATATATTATATAAATACATACGGAAGAGTGTTAATTATTACTATGACTTTCTAACACAATTTTTGGTTGTCTGTGTTCTATACCAAAAACAGCACAAAGCATTTTATATTCATGGCAGCCCCTACTCGACAACGATAAATTATACATGTCACCTAGTGTATCTCGAAATCAATAATTTTAATTGAATGTTGCCACAATATGTGAAATTTTAATTTAACCTAACAAAAGAAGAAAGGTAATGCGTGATGTTGATAAATGTTGGAATAAATTAATTTCAGATTTCATTAAAAACCAGTGTTAAAATTTTGCATTACTGAGTTATTGTCATAGGCATGTATCACCTTTTATGTTCAAAAATTAATATAATATTTCTTTCTTAATTTTTTGATTATGTTTTTAAAACATTTTATTTGATTTTAAGCCTGAATAAGCAGTTGATAAGTAAATTAATACCGAATACATAATATGAATGTAGCGTGAAAGTTCTTATAATTTTATGAAAAGAAAATGCCTTGGAAATGGTATTAAAACGCTTTATTTAACTAAAATGTGCATTATTGAATAATTGGTTTTCTGCTAAAGGAAACATTAAAACATACTTATTAAGAAATGGGCGTACGGATATCTGTCATGTAAAAAGAAAATTATTTTTGGAACTAAGCGCAACTAAAATGTTGTTTCCAATTTTCTTGAACTAATAACATTGCCAACTGCATTAATTACTAACATTGCGGACAATTCCAATAAAAAAAATATATTAAGTAAGAACTTAATAGGTACAATTCTGCTTAAAGATATTACTCATTCATGAGGAATTGGCAAAAACCACACAGTTCTTTTGAATTAATTCAATAGAAAAGTATTGATTATTCCGATAGTGAATATTAAACGATTTCAGACAAATATAAAGGCATGATATACTGTCCAATATAGACTCTGTCTAGATTACTATGAAAGAATTGCTTGGTCATTGTCGATAGATAAAGGGATAATAATAAACTTTTTAATACATTACTAGGTATTTCATAAGCAACTGACTATAGTTTTGTAACATACATTTTAAATTAATACTATTCTTTTTTATTATCGTAGATATACATAAGATACTCACCGATATAAAATTATATTGGGATATTAATTTGTTACAACTGCTGTTTTGTACAGATGGTACCTGCATTTAAAATACGTTTAATGAATTTAATGGGTGAAATAGATTCCAATTATATTACATTAACTCAAACGTAGCAAATTGCAGCTAATACAAATATAATAATATCTAGTATTTAATGTATCTACTCTCAAGCATGCTTTTAAATTTGTATCAGAAAATATTTTTTACATTCCATATCGTATAGTAAAAAATCAATAGGCTTAGCAGTTATGTGTATTTAAAAATTAATTATTATCGTCCAAATAAAGGCAACAGAACATTTTTCTATTATAAATATTTCAGATGATACCAAAAAAATTAATAAAACTAGTAGGAAATAACATTTAAAATCTAATGTAATTCTACTAATAATATAATTTATACGCTTAGTAAGTTGCGTAGAACAATTGATTTGCAGTCGCGTTGGATTTATGTTATCAGTATTGTGTGATAATAAGTTTTACAATACTTTCTCCTGCCGTCGGGTTGAATACGCCTAAGGGGAAATATTCAACGCTAGATTTAATTTTAAAACCGGCCTTAGATTATCGATTATATTCCAATCTAGAAGCTAAATAGCAGCATGCAGCATACATAAAAGCTTTTTTCTATATTCAGTGACGTAAAAAGGGAATTTTTAAAACAGAAATTTAATTAGGGCCAGTTCCGCATCCACAATTTCCCGTTGAAAATATTCCTCATGTAATAAGAACATGCGAACCATTTTTATTTGAAACAGTTTTCCTCTTGAACTGACTGTGAATTTTTCAGTCAATTCTGTTAGCGATCTTTTGTTGCACAAACTTATTATCTGATTCAATAAATGTTAATTACCCTACGAGTTCTGGTTTTTAAAAGCTCATTCTGCTACTGGAAGTGTTGCAGAATCATTAGAAACCTCTAGGATGACTTCGTTTACAGTTTAAAAATAGTAAATGTTTTAGAAGGATATGAATATTGCGATAACTGTTACGGAATTACACGGTTTATTTAGGTTGCTATTTCTTAGAAAACTTGACATAACGAGGGCCCTCTTAATATTCCGCAAGAAACAGATTTCAGTTACATATTTTCTTAGTGCAGTGTTTCTAGTGTTTTGACTATAACACCAAAACATTTTCCGCTGCATAGGAATACTATATGGTTAGAAACATAAATATGCAAACATATGTTCTCATTAAAATATGCACGAAAGTTCAAGAATGCAAAATTAAAATTAGTATAATCTAACTTTCATTAATGCAGTTATCCCAGATATAAAACAGTTATTATGGCATTTTATTAAAGCATAAATATTTTACTTAAAATCGGAGCTTTTCGTATCAAGAATGCCATTCAGTAAAAATTGTAGGTGAGTAATATATTTTTGCATTAAAATGCCTAAGGGTGTGCACATATATGCACTTAAAACTTGGAAAAGATGCATTATTTTGGGACATATGCATGTATTTGTTAGGGGTAAAAGTAAGCCGGAACTCTCTAAAAGATTTGTGGTAACGGAACGCAGTTCCGGTTTAAAATCCCCAGGCAATAAAGAAAAGTAATAGTTTATTTTTCATAAACAATCTACAACAAAATAAAAAGAAATTAAAATAAACAAAAAATAATTTTTCACTGGAATCTATGCTCTATGCGAGTGGCGATTGGTAGAAGCACGGTCAACACTCGACCTTTATACACCACACCAACGTGTACGTCACTTCCTTGTTGTGTTTCGATTTTTTTACGTGCTCAACTGCGTTCCGGCGAGAACTATTTTCATCTCTGAATTATTTGTATTAAATTAGAATTTTTGTTCTGAGAATTATAAATAGTGACTGAACACCTACTTACGTCATTAATACAAAAATGAAGTTACGTAGTAGATGAATTTATTACAGACATAATAATGTTAAATGTAGTAGTGTGTACTACTACTTTTTTTCCATTCATACATACTACCGTCCCCCCACCCGGAACTGCTTTCGCATTACTTCAGGGGGGTGCGGGCGTCTCTTACATACTAGCCATTCATGAAACATGCACCTAAAACTAAGTGAAATACGGTCGCCTCAGCCGGGGTTCGACCACGCGGCAGATCGGATCGCGTTTCACTGTGATCTCGACTGACAACGCGTAGTCGCATTGCCCCATCGAGGTTCCTATTATACTACTACTACTACTACTACTGACAAAATTAGAACTAGAATATTGTTTTAACTAATCACATTTTACTAGTAAAACAATTATGCAATTTTCCTTTACATACTAGCCATTCATGCAACATGCACCCTAAACATAATTAAGTGAAATACGGTCCCCTCAGCCGAGGTTCGAACAGCCCTTATTCACACTGGCCCACCGAGGTTCCTAGTTAACAACTAATATCTGTTTTCTGTAAAATTACTTATTAATATGTATTTCCTGGAAAACTGTTTCGATATTGAAGTAATATTTTCTAATTTTTTTATTTGGTGTTTACCAGCAAGATCATTATAATGTAGTTTTATACAGGGTCGGTAGAACAAATAAATATTAGGATTTTCTAAAACAAGAGAACAAAAAATATGTTTTCGATAAATATGATAAATTATCATAAAACGATGAAACATACATAAAATATTAAAATATGCAGTATTTCCGTAAATTTGCAAAATTAATTGGCACCAATTAAGTGAATTTTCCTGGAAAAGACCATATTATTCACTTATAAACAAATAGGCGAGATATGTTTTGTATAAAAATCGTTCTCCAGTGATAACTAAATAAAATAAAACGTTATTCATACAGAATTATATATGTATAACATAATCTAAAAGTAAGATAAGGAAGAAACATCTTTAATTATAAAAACAATAAAATTATTTTCAATTCTATTTTCTCTACAGTAATACAATAAAATACTAATAAAAATATTCTATTTATTAAATGGGTAAGCATGAATGTTCAGCTCTCAGAAGTAGAGATAAGGCGTTATAAAAAAATATCAATAAATAAATGTAAAATAATCATGTGGCCAATTTAAATCATTATTTTTCGGCAATTTCTATAACTGTGTTATTTAAATTTGTATACAGATGAAAAGATGTGATAAATAACAAATTACCTAAATAGAAACTTTTGTTTTGATTTATACAATTATCCAAAGCTATTTGTACATATATACTACCGTTTACTGAAAGTTGATTAGGCAAAAAATCAACGGAATACAAATTTGTGTGTAGTATTCAGAAGCAACGATTTACATAATTGTTGATACAATATTTATTTGCTAATACAATATTTATTTGTTAATACTGGGTTTTAGGCCGATTAGTAGCATATAAGCACTATGTTAGTGTGGCTGTAGTTCTTTTGAATATGGCTTGGATTCGAGATGCCAGCCTTATCAGGGCAGCATATAAAATTTTTATGCTGCAACCTACCACAAGTAGTTAGCAATCGTGGCGCTCACATGTCAATAACCTTCTCTGGAATTTCTGTTATTCGAGTTCGACATTAAACTGTAGGTCCCTCCTGCTTCCACCTTAGCGCTGAGGAGAAGCACGTGGCGGCGACGTCCAACAGCGGGACGAAAAGACTGTTAACTAGGCACTATTTTTGACTTAAAGTACATTTTCGACAAGCGCTGTGCACACTCGACGTCTGTTCATATTGTCAGTTGGAATCAGTTAATCGATTACCAAAAACACAAGTGATGGTGGCTAAGGTTTAAACACACAATGGTTAAAAATATTATATATTATTACGTTGTATATTACGTTATATAGTTTGGAGTGAAATAGTTACCACTTGTTTTACGAGTATACACAGTTCAATAGTATAATGTATCTAATTTACATTTTTGTTTTTAAATAACATTGAACTCAAATGTATCCCTTGAAATTCATAGCTACGTTTGTCGTTTGTTTCACAAAATCATTCTGAATGTTTATAGCGTTTTTTATAGAGGTTAAGATCTTATCAATTTTGGTATTTATTATATGATTTTTAGTCATAATTAGAAAACTGCAATAATTTAAAAAAGGTTTCAATAAGTACGTAAGCAGACTTACACTTAGCGCATTTGGAAAATATATTTGATGGAATGTCTGTGAATCAGTAGTAGTACAGCTTACTGTAACCATTTTGAAGCGAGTACTAGAGGTCCCTAAACGTTAAGCAGTTTTTTGTACGTCGTGCATCTGACATGGGTTGCTTTCAACATGTTTTCCATTAAGCTTTTTCACCAGAATTACTTGGAATTTGACTAAATCTGAGATTCACCGGAAAGCTTAACTACTGCGAAGTAGCAATTTATAACAACGTTAGTTAATTTTAACAGCAATAAAAGAATAATTAATGCGGATGAAAGGGTGATTATACAATTAAAATATTAAAGGATATGATTGCAATCAATACGTAATTATATATAACTCTATCAGCGCCATTATTTGATTTCAAAACGTCAATCTGAATTAAATGAAAATGGTAAGGATATCCAACAATAATTTTCCAACTCGTTATTACCCAAAAGACTAATGAAATTTACTAATAGCAGACAATTGTTCATAATCCTTCAGATTATGAATGTTTCAGAATATGAAGCACGTACTTCGCGCAGCTCGGCCGCCAATTTGAAAATCCAATTATGAAATGCTATCGGCATAAAGAATGAAAATCCCATTCGCTATCTGGCCATCTCTTTCGAGTATCTGAGAGAGTGGCAATAATTCAATTAACTCCTTATCCAACTCTCTCAGATTGATAACAGAAAAATCATTAATATCTACAAAAGCAGTTTTGAAACTGTCAGATATTAAATGAAATCGAAAATTATTATCTATAAGGCATACATATAAATGTATTAATTATTGTAGACTTTCAGGATGAATGAATAAAATTGTATTAAATTTCCTTAAACATTCAGTGAAATGTCTAAGCTTCGAATTGAATCTTTCGTAGTTTTTGTTTTATAAGACATATACATATACTTTGAAGGAACTCAGTATGCTCTTTAAAATAATTTTGTGATTTATAGTTTGAGTGAAAGGTAACATAGAAAATGAACTAGAAGTGTTTACATATCTATTTATTTATCTTCAAATTTTAGAACACAAAATGTATACTTTCGTCCTAAAAAACTCAATTATGAACTATTTTCCTTTTTCTTATGTTGTTTTGTGTTTTCTCCGGTTCAGCCAACTAACGATTTGACATACGTCAACAGAATAGTATATTAAAACATGAGTTACAGAAGGCAACAACACTCCTCCGTTCGGACACTCGCCGCTACGCGGCTCGTGTCCGAGTTTCGAATTTATGCTTGAATGGCCTTCTGTAACGAGTTTTTTATACTATTTTCTCTGTTTCGGCTTCCATTTACATTATTTATTTAAATTTTTTTATAAAAATAGTTGACAATTTTTAGGAAACTTTTGGTAGAATATAGTTAGGTTGGCAGCAATTATTTGTGTTTGTCAGTTGTGGGAATTGGACGTTTCAAAGTTTATTTAACACGAAATCGACATTATAGTTTAATGCAAAATATATCAATTTAAATTCCGCAGACCGTGATAATACTCAAATCTGATAGTCTTTCAGCAGGGAACATGCACTTAATGTCAGACGCCAGGCATACCAATCGCTGACAACAAAATGTCACTCAAAATCGTTTAAGAATGAACTCTATTCTAGTCTTAAAAGTAGTGCGAGAATAATGTCATTGTAATGCCGAAACAGAGAATAGTATATTAACACGCGAGTTACAGAAGGCAACATATTCAAGCACGAATCCGAAATTCGGACACGAGCCGCGTAGCGACGAGTTTCCGAACGGAGAAGTGCTTGAATGGCCGTCTGTAACGAGTTTTTTATACTATTTTCTCTGTTTCGGCTTCCATTTACATTTATTTAAATTTTTTTATAAAAATAGTAGACAATTTCTAGGAAACTTTTGGTAGAATATAGTTAGGTTGGCAGCATTTATTTGTGTTTGTCAGTTGTGGGAATTCGACGTTTCAAAGTTTATTTAACACGAAATCGACATTATAGTTTAATGCAAAATATATCAATTTAAATTCCGCAGACCGTGATAATACTCAAATCTGATAAAATCTTTCAGCAGGGAACATACACTTAATGTCAGACCGCAGGAATACCAATCGCTGACAACAAAATGTCACTCAAAATCGTTTAAGAATGAACTCCATTCTAGTCTTAAAAGTAGTGCGGGAATAATGTCATTATAATGCCGAAACAGAGAATAGTATATTAAAACATGAGTTACAGAAGGCAACATATTCAAGCACGAATCCGAAATTCGGACTCGAGCCGCGTAGCAGCGAGCGTCCGAACGGAGGAGTGCTTGAATGGCCTTCTGTGACGAGTTTTTTATACTATTTTCTCTGTTTCGGCTTCCATTTACACTATTTATTTAAATTTTTTTATAAAAATAGTTGACCATTTCTAGGAAACTTTTGGTAGAATATAGTTAGGTTGGCAGCAATTATTTGTGTTTGTCAGTTGTGGGAATTCGACGTTTCAAAGTTTATTTAACACGAAATCGACATTATAGTTTAATGCAAAATATATCAATTTAAATTCCGCAGATCGCGATAATACTCAAATCTGATAAAGTCTTTCAGCAGCAAACATACACTTAATGTCAGACCGCAGGCATACCAATCGCTGACAACAAAATGTCACTCAAAATCGTTTAAGAATGAACTCCATTCTAGTCTTAAAAGTAGTGCGAGAATAATGTCATTATAATGCCGAAACAGAGAATAGTATATTAAAACATGAGTTACAGAAGGCAACATATTCAAGCACGAATCCGAAATTCGGACTAGAGCCGCGTAGCGGCGAGCGTCCGAACGGAGGAGTGCTTGAATGGCCTTCTGTGACGAGTTTTTTATACTATTTTCTCTGTTTCGGCTTCCATTTATATTATTTATTTAAATTTTTTTATAAAAATAGTTGACAATTTCTAGGAAACTTTTGGTAGAATATAGTTAGGTTGGCAGCAATGATTTGTGTTTGTCAGTTGTGGGAATTCGACGTTTCAAAGTTTATTTAACACGAAATCGACATTATAGTTTAATGCAAAATATATCAATTTAAATTCCGCAGATCGCGATAATACTCAAATCTGATAAAGTCTTTCAGCAGCAAACATACACTTAATGTCAGACCGCAGGCATACCAATCGCTGACAACAAAATGTCACTCAAAATCGTTTAAGAATGAACTCCATTCTAGTCTTAAAAGTAGTGCGAGGAGAATAATGTCATTCTAATGTCGAAACAGAGAATAGTATATTAAAACATGAATTACACAAGGCAACATATTCAAGCACGAATCCGAAATTCGGACACGAGCCGCGTAGCGGCGAGTTTCCGAACGGAGGAGTGCTTGAATGGCCTTCTGTAACGAGTTTTTTATACTATTTTCTCTGTTTCGGCTTCCATTTACATTATTTATTTAAATTTTTTTATAAAAATAGTTGACAATTTCTGGGAAACTTTTGGTAGAATATAGTTAGGTTGACAGCAATTATTTGTGTTTGACAGTTATGGGAATTCGACGTTTCAAAGTTTATTTAACACGAAATCGACATTATAGTTTAATGCAAAATATATCAATTTAAATTCCGCAGACCGCGATAATACTCAAACCTAATAAAGTCTTTCAGCAGTGAACATACACTTAATGTCAGACCGCAGGCACACCAGTCGCTGACAACAAAATGTCACTAAAAATCGTTTAAGAATGAGCTCCATTCTAGTCTTAAAAGTAGTGCGAGAATAATGTCATTCTAATGCCGAAACAGAGAAACTTCTTTCCAAGAGGAATGTGAAAATTTAGAAATAGACAGAGCTGTATTGCACTAATATTTTCAAATCAGCAGCAGGTACAACAGAAAACTGTACCTTTATAAAACTGTAGCAGAACAAAATTTTAAAATGCCATGTCAAAATAACGATTTGACAGAAGTGCCCTTCTTCCTATTAACTCCTCAATTGTGGAATGAGTGATGTGAGTGATTGTCCGTGATTATTATTGGCCCAAATATAGTTTAAACGAATTTGAAAGAATACCATGAGTATGATTTTGAGTTACTAACATAGGCGAATATATACAGGGTTGTTAATTAATGGGTTTGGCATTATTAAAATGATTTGGAAGTTTTTATTTTTTAAGGTTTAAAGTTTTTTAATATACCTATTGGATGACTCGCGACGGTGTAGCACGTTCGAGGTATATTTTTTTAAATAAACACCCTGTATATTTTTATATTTTTTAATTTAGCGTCAAATTGACTTTACAACCATCTCCTGGTTTTTAATTTTGGATGATGCGTTGCCTACTTTATCCTAAAAAAGTGAAAATTTTTGTCGGCACAAGGTTTAACAGATTAATTCGCTTTTTCAAATGGAACACTGTTTATTAATATATTTTTGAATTGGTACGTTAATTCTCCACAATTTTTATGAATATTGTCCTATAACTAAAATCGATATTTTAAGAGATATTTTTGCTTTTCATTACGAACCGCTGAATTATAATATTTTTCATTTCTATCTAATTTAGCAGCCATAATTTTCATACAAAGTTACAACATTTATTATTAATAGCATTGATAGAAAAATTATTTTACTTCAATTCAAGTAGTTATTTATACCAAATGTTCAATGTGACCTGCTTTCCGTTTAACACACCTGTTCAATCATTTCAAAAACAACATATTTACTGGTCACAGCGACTAAACGGAAATTGTACCAAAAGCATCTATGTATTATGCGTTGTCATATCTTTTGCAGTAGTTGCAAGTTACGTAACTCGAACCGACGGCACAGCAAACTATAGCGTTATCTTGCTTTGCAGAATAAGAGTAGGTTTAGAAAACTATAATAAGGTGCAAAATGTAAATTAGCTTTTAGTCTAAATCAGTCTGAATTTGTAATCCATAACTCACGGCTCCCTTGGAGGTCAAAATTTAGTTTAAAGAAACCATTTTACCTTCATTGAAACTTAATTGGCGCAGTCGGTAGGATGTGCGGAGTTTAGTAGTTTTTCTCGTAAAAAACGTTCGAAAAACTTGTGTTTCAACACTTTACCGCATATTCGAAAAATTGTACCGTTTGAAGATCGACTACAGCCCAGCAGAGGACAAACATCGCCGAAGCTGAGCAACATTCGAGATTCAACATTTCCTGACTATCGAAGTCACCTGGTTCATCGAGAACACGACTACCGATCCAGAGGACGTAGATCCGATCACCGATTTCAAGAAATCACCAAATAATGCAGTAAGCAATAAAGTTTTTACTTAGTGGCAAAGTGAAATTAAAAAAAAAATTTTTCATAAATACACAGCTCACAAAAGTCTAAGGAACAAGCGTATTTTGCCTTAAAACACGATTTATTACTAGGCAATATAACAAGTATGACTTGTTTGTTAGCTGTCAAACGTGTACTGTATCGCAAACTTTTGTTTTTTCTTCTGTTTGTTATTAGTGCCAATTGTTTTCATAGTTAATGAAGCTTAGCGTTGCTGTGCGTTTTGTAGACTTTTTTTGTCTCTGTGTTTTGGCTTTTGGTGACAAAATTTTTCACTGTTTAGCTGTAATTAAGTGAAAACACATTATGGAACGTCGCCATTTATCACGAGATGAGATGTTACGCGCTGTGGGTATGCTTGAAAGTGGCAGTCGCCAAGTTGAGGTTGCTAACAGGTTAAACGTCTCTCGAGGAGTAATCTGTAGGTTATGGCAACGATATCAGGACACTGGAAACGTGGCCGAAAGACATCCCGGTAGGGGTAGAAAAACCACTGCAGTTCAGGACCGTTACATAACTTTGGAAGCTAGACGTCATCGTAATTATACAGCTACCCAACTTCTTTCAATTTTTCAGAATGCCCATGGACTGGGTGTCAGATCACAAACAATCAGAAACAGACTACATGAGGTTGGACTTCACGCACGTCGTCCCCTTAGAGTTCCTGCTTTACGTCCGGGAAATCGCGCTGCTCGTTTAGCTTGGGCTCAAGATCACGTTAACTGGCATGAAGAAGAATGGGCTAACATACTCTTTTCTGATGAATCCCGGTTTGGATTTCGGCCGGATACTAGAAGAATAAGAGTGTGGCGTGCAAGCGGTGCTCATGAACGCGTTAGACATGTTCAGGAAGTTCATGGATACCGAGGTGGAACAATTATGGTATGGGATGGAATTTCTTCACGACGTAAAACAGACCTCGTTTTTACTAATGGGTTTCTTGATGGAAATCAATACCTAACGAATATTCTGCAACCCATAGTGCGTCCATTTGCTCAACAGGAGGGACAAAATTTTCAATATATGCACGACAATGCTCGCCCTCATATTGCTCCAGTAGTCCAGGAATGGTTTCGTGAAGAAGAAATAGCCGTGTTGCCTTGGCCAGCACAGTCCCCGGACCTAAATCCAATCGAGCATGTTTGGGACATGCTTCAAAGAAGACTTTATCCTACCATGGATGCCATACATACGCGTCTGGAATTTGAAAACGCTATACAACGGCAGTGGACTTTAATACCCCAAGAACAGGTTGCTCACCTTATTTCCAGCATGCCACGACGATGTCAGGCTGTCATTAATGCAAGAGGTGGGAATACATCATATTAATTTAATTGTATAGTTAAAATATTGTTTTGTTTTAAAAATTTAAAAATTGTTGTTACGTAAATAATTCTTATAAATTAATATTGCCAATATAACAATATAACAATGAACAAAATAGTGTTGAATAATTTTTAAAAACTTATTTCAATGGTTACAATTCTATTCCAATGTTGTATTTTACACAAGAGGCTATCTATGAATAAAAACTGCCTTGTTCGTTAGACTTTTGTGAGCAGTGTATTACTAACCTAGAATTGTTTTATCTTTAAGTTCAAGCAAATATTGGTAAGCGAGATATAAAGCGAAACCATTAGGTTTTATAAGAAGCTTTATTACTCAATATTTGTGTGTAGGACCCTTGAATTAGAGCCCCCTAGCATTAATACTAACATAAAATTAAAATTTTTAAAATAATTGTATATAAAAACGAACAAATCATATTAGTTTATGCAAAATAATATTGTGCGGCCGTCTCGATTAACATTAAACGTTAATATGGTAGACCCAACACCCGCAGTATTTCCTGCAGGCTTTCATGTGGCAATGCTAGCCGAAATACCAACTTATGATGGCAATCCAGCCACATTATCTGAATTTATAAGATCAGCAGAGGTAATACTCAATCAATTTATGTCAACCACACAACCTGGTGCATATATCAATAAATTGCTTCTTTCTTCAGTCAGAAATAAATTAAAAGGCACTGCCTTGGAGATAATTACAGGATACGCACTGCCACTCGAGGTCGCAATGAAATGCGGCCGATCGGCTGGGGTGTTCGAATCCCGGCTGAGGCAACCGTATGTCATTTAGTTAAGTTTAGGGTGCATGTTGCATGAATGGTGTTATATCCGTATAGATTAGTTAGTGTTACACTTGTTATATGTAGATTAAGTATTTCATGCATTTAGACTTGAGTTGTTATTTTCCTAACATAGATTTTTAAGATAACAATACATTAAGCAACACATTAGTTCTAAGACAAACAACTGTCGGTACTAGAACTTTCTCTCATATTTCAAGTTTTCCAACCTTCAAAAAACTGCTTTAAAGAACAGAGTTTAATTCAGATTTATACAAATTATTCTTTTGTCAACGACGGCTGTAGGTCTGGCCAATTTTGTATCAAATAATAAATGTTAAGTATTAAATATACAATTTATTCTTCGTAAAACCAACCCATTACGATTTCTCCGCTCCTACCCACGACAAGCATTACTATGGTTAGTGTGTAAGGGACGCCCGCACCCCCCTGAAATAATGCGAAAGCGGTTCCGAGGAGGGGGGGGGCGGTAGTGTGTATAAATGAAACAAAAAAAAAGTGGAATTAGTGGTGTTAGTAAAGCTACCGCAGAAAAAAATATTGTAAGGGTTACACATACAATTGTAAATTTAAATACCATATTTTACTACCAACTACGCCAAGTAAGGTTCAGTGACGACTTTCACAGCCCCCCGGCGTATAGTAAACAAAATATAGGTATCTTTGTTTAAGCCACTGCTTTTAAGACAACGCTTTCTTTTCCGCACATCATTGTACGAAACTGGCCACAAATTCTTTAAACACAGTGGTAGTTAAGGCTGATCCTCCCGGCCAAAATTGCTTATTTTTTCATTTTTTGGGTGTAATTCATTTTTTTTATTATATGTATCATACATCAAATTACGCGTATTTTTAATACCTACCCCGCTGAATCTGTTTCATTATTTAAAAAAAATGTATCACGTAAAAAGTAGACCGCAATCGTTTTATTTTTATTGTTTTTGCATTCTTTGGTATCTAGATCTAAAGATAGCCTTTTGATTTTTTGGATTAACATTAATAATACTATTCCCTAGCCCGCTGAATCTAAAACAAGACGAAGAAAAAATTATTTATTTAAATAAAAGCAAGAACGTAGAGGACGATGTATCTTCATGCCTACGATACTTTTAGAAAAGAAAATAAGCAGACATGTGTAAAATGATGTACTTGATATAAATCAATAATAACCAGTTTAAAAAAAAAAGGTGTATTGTTTAAATAATCACATGTCATTTTTGTATATTTTGCACATTTAGTTCTCCAACTGGGCCGCGAGAGGCGCACATCCTAAAAGGGTGCCCAGTATACAGCTGTAGATTGTTCAGGTATAAACTTCGGTGTCAAGTCAACTTTATTACGGTGATGGGTAGATAATCGTTCTAATTACCCGGCCATAATGGAACAGTTTATGTATTGACAAACGAAATGTGTCTTTGAATTCAAAAAGTTGCAAACTAACAAATAAAAGAAAATTATAATTAGTCTTACTAGATTCATGGCAATATCTATGCAATTGTTATGTATTTAAAAAATGTATATACCGTATGTCTCCGAATACAGTTTACAAGAGGAACAAAAACTTATTTTTTATTTTACGAAAAAGTGACGAAAAAATAGAAAATTTTGCTTGATTTGAATGTACCTATTTCTGTTATTAAAACTATTTAGGTTATTCTTTTTTTTAATCAAATTTTTTGGTATCACTATTTTCGTTCGTGCAGTACTTTTTAAAAGTCTGTTTTAGTTGGCTTTGAAATGTTAACAAATTTATGTTTTCGAATTTAGTTTAGTAGAGAGAAAAA
>JABXWE010006409.1:0-34583 GCA_014611495.1 Limonius californicus | reverse complement strand
TCTGACAATTAAGAAGGTATGATATATTATCTGTTTTATTAATTCTAAACTTACTAGATTATTTTAGAAAAGTAGGGGACTCTAGAGCTGGCAACAGGGCAATTTCATTTTGACATTGCTAGAAATCAGTCAAATAATATTTAAGAAAGGCAACTTAAGAAAAAAAAAACACAGCCTACTGGATGGCAAATCAATCGTGAATAGTGTATATAATGGTTTTTACAATAGAACACAAAATATTTATGATTGAATCATATTTTCGAAATTGTGTTCGAGAGAACGGCGAATGGATTTACAGTGCGGTGCCATGTTTAAAGGAATTTCGGCAACAATTTCCAGATATTGCTGTCCTTGAAGGAGATTTTTACAGCGCACTTAGAAGATATGTGTTGATGTATTCCGAGATACAGGGACCATTACTCATAGAGATAGAGCTGGAAGGCTAAGAGTTCGTACTCAAAATACAGTTGATGATGTTCGTCAACGTTTGAACAAGCAACCCACTACATCACTTTCGCAAGAGACTGGTTTATCATTAGGAACTTGCCATACTGTTGTCAAAAAAGATTTAATGCTGTTCCCATACAAAATTCTTGCTTTACATGAGTTGCTGCCAGCAGATTACAGTAGGAGAATTTTGTATTGTCAGTGGTTCCAACAAAATTTAATGAGCAACGACGAATTGCTAAATTTAACGTTTTTTTCTGACGAGGCCTGGTTCACCCTTTCGGGGTATATAAACTCACAAAATATGAGGTTATGGAGCGCTGCAAATCCGCATACTTTTCGCGAATCTCCCCTTCACCCGTTACAAGTTGGTGTTTGGATTGCTGTGTCTCGAAGACGTATTATCGGACCCATATTTTTCCACGAAACTGTTACTGCTCAGAGATACCGGAATATTGTACGTGAATTTATTAATCAGATTCATGAGGATGAACTCCAGCAAGGCTACTTCCAGCAGGATGGCGCGACGGCCCACACCGCTCAATTGCCTTCCTGAATTTGTTGACGATCGAATAATTAGTTTACGTTCAAATCCAGAATTTCCACCTAGATCACCACGCTCGACTATTTTAGATTACTTTATATTCTCTTATCTGAAAAATAATGTATACAAGACCCCTATTAACAATATCGAGGAACTGCAAAACAGAATAACGGAACAGTGTGCCAATATAACTTCTCAAATTCTTATAAATGCTTTTAATAGTATGAAAACACTAGTAAATTTGTGTTTGCAGGAAAACGGTGGTCATTTTAAACAGCTTCTTAAGTTTTTTATGTTAATTTTTCTGTACCTGTGAAAAAAAAATTATAATTTCCAATTTTAATGATTACCTACTTGTTATCATTTGTTTAATAAAGTAGTAATTTAGTTGTTACTGTTATCGTCTAAATTGAAATAATAGAACTGATTTCTTCAAAAATTGATTTATTTACATTTGCTTGCTTGCTTGCTTGCTTGCTTTGAAAGAGCGAGATCTAGGACGCGGTTTTCCAAGCATCTCTATGCACTTAGGCCACATTTGGCCCACTGTACACCCTAACTAAGAATTTTGCCTATCTGGGGTAATTCCAACCTCAGTAGTGATTTTTAACGTGTCACACATCGTAGTGGCACGGGACCTACTTCTTATCCGACAGAAGGCGCATTTTCAGATTTTTCCCCGCTAGAAAAATCTCGCCGACCTCAGCCAGGTTTGAACCCGCGTCCCTCGGATCTAAAGGCAAACGCGCTAGCCACTAGACCACCGAGGCCGGCTTTATTTACATTTACTATGCAACTTAACCTAACATAACGCTGTCGGTTAGGTACTGGCGCTTGCGCTAGATGGCTCTAGAAAGGCTGTGTCTAAACGTCAATTGGTATATAAAGCTTGCATTAGACATTTTATTATTCCATGGCTAACCGTTATGTAATTAGTTTTTGAACTCACGGTATTAATTATACCTATGACGAGCGTTCAAATTTAATCAGGGATTAGGAATTTATTTATAGAAAAGGATATTACAATATCACAACGTTGAAACTATATTACTTTTCGATGTAGTTCCCCTGCCTAGCGAAGCACTTACGCCAGTGATCCGGAAGCTGTTTAATACCTTCCTGGAAGAAGTCTTTGGGTTGCATGCGTATTCACTCGTGAACCGCTTCGATAACGTCATTATTGAACTAAAATATTTTCCCGGTTAAAAATCCTTTTAGTGGGCCAAACAAAAAAAATCATAGGAAGCAAGATATGGACTGTACTCTGCACGCGGAAGAAGTCCCCACTGAAGGTTGTTTATGGTTTCAATTGTTCTTGCAGCGGTAGTAAGGCGAGCATTGTCTTGGAGAAAGCAGACACACCTTTGTCTTCTCTTCTGTTTTTTTATAATTGCCTCTTAATCTTTATCACGCAAAAGTCTGGATTTTAATTGCACGACATTTTGCAAGAAAATAAAAAAAGGGTACCTTTTATGAATCCCCAAAAATGGTTGTCATCACTTTTCCAGTTTTTGCTTTCTTTGGCTTTAGAGATTTGGTGTGACACCTCTGTATGCTTGCAAATTTTTACTTAAGAGGAAAATAATGTACACAGGTTTCATTATTTCTCACAATTTAGTCCAAAAATTCATCTCCTTTTTTCATAACGCTGCAGTAGAGAAGAAGCGATTTGCAAACGATTAAGTTTGAGTTCGTCAAATGCGGAATCCACCTAGCACTCACCTTACGATACATTCACTTGTGTTTATGACGTTTTCAACTCTTCCGATGCTGAATTGTAAATTTTGAGTAATTTGACAAACTGTCTTGCTGAATAAGGGCATAAACCTTTTCTTACTTTTCACGATTAACCAAATTGTAGCTTGTCGTGCGTGAAACCCTCGTCTCTAAAAGATTTCGACCGTTCAAACACCCGACTTTTAGAAAGACATTGATCGCCGTATTGTGCCAAGTTTTAATTTATTTAATTTTTGGAATTTGCTTCTGACGGAGATTTAATTTAAACATTCCTGTTTAATTTGAGCTCTCCTCTTATGGGCAATTACCAAGAAAAGAAATCACTGAAAACAACAACAAATAAATAGAAAATTTGTTCAAAATTGCCACCATCCACTTCCACACATCTAATTCGTTTTAATAATGATCTTCAGACTCGAGCAAGCGTGTAATTGGTATACGCACTTCTATTATTCTATTTTGTACATTACGGCATTTATTACAGGAGTTTGATATACTATTTCTGTAATTGTATTTCGCATAAAAAAGTCTATTGAAGTGATATCACAATTTCTTGGTGGCCATGGATGCGCAGCTCCTCTTCCAGACCAATTTCTCTCATCTCCATCATGTTGCTACCTACCAAAGTTTTTGTCGTACATTTTCCAATAACCCTGGTATAATGTTCTGCAGGAAATCCAAATAACGCTGTCCAGTTAAATTTTCATGGTAGAAATTGTACCACATCAAGTATTTATAGCAGAAACTCTTTGAAGATGGGTAAAACGTATCCAGTGAAGGTTCTCTTTTACGTAATAGTGCGACTAGGTATGCCCATTCACTTCACGATTGTTTGAGAATCTTGTCTCATCGCTAAACAATACACAATTTAAAAAGGAGGGGTTCCAAGGAAGTTGATTATGAAAGAAATGACAAAATTAAAGGGATGAAATTCATTCTTGGATCTCTTTGACTTACATGGGGATTGTTATTCACTACCTCTAACACTGCTAGTTCATTTTCCGTGTTCGTAATAATTTTGGGCCCACATCTTTTGGAATTAATATATTTATCATCGTTCTTTAAACAAGTATCAAGGTGTCTATATGGTTTTTCGGGCGGTGGTTTTCTAATTGGGTATCGCTTGATATAAATTGCAGACTGCAGACGCATTTCTAGGGCATTCGCCAATAATAGGCAACAAATATGTTTACTCGTTATTTGAAATCATTTTACTTTAAATTTGACAGCTCGACTTAGCATAGTAATAAGTAGGCAACACTTATCATTTTAAATAAACTAAAGGAAAATAATCATGTTATATGTGTGTTGGGTTGCGTCACCCACTTTTAATGGGAATTACTTAGTTGGTCCAGCCTATATATACTATAATAAACAAAAGTTTCTATACGGGTAAACTATGAAAATAGAATATTTATCTTTATTTAAGATATATAATTTTAATTTATAACACCTACATACTGCATTTATTTAATATTTACCAACGTGTTTATTACTACATCAAAACTTATGCATAACTTCATATCAACATGTTTTACGATCTTAAATCTTTTCGCACATGGTAAAAGTCGACGTTTGAATTGCTTGATAAACGTTGATAGATTCCATACAAGTTCTTTTAAGATCTTTAATAATTAAATAATAATAATTAAAACTGTAGGAGTAGTTAAAGTAGTTTGTGCTTCATTTCTAATAAATAACAATACGTAATCTATTAAACAGAGAATTGTGTTTAGACCACGACTGGATAGATTTAAAAGACTGCACATTACACGATGCACGCAACATACCGCTTTTTGCATTAAAACATGTTACCAATAAATAACAAATTTAAAGCGCATTCTAACTTAGCTTTATTAAAGCTTTGTGTACAAACAGAAAAGTTCGGTTTTCAATTCCGTCACTACTTCTTACTCTGTCTAATATCCATTAAACAATGTACAGGACAGAGTAGAAGAAACTGGTCAAATAGAACAACTCAACGAGTTGCGCATGACTTCTAACCTCAACTTTCGGAAACTTACGAATTCTTTTACTTTCTGCATTTAATTGTGTAGAAAACCCCACGGTATGCGTAAAAAACGGTATAGTATGTGTAATGTACCATGAAAATTGTCTAAAATATATGTAAAGAGCTATTCAAATAAATGATAATTGAGAAATTCTGATTTTTTTTATAACTTACAGACGGATACAGATGATCAAATCTGCCCTTGGACATTTTATTCAGCTCAAAATTCTGCATACGTGGCAAATTTAAACTTTCCATCTGTCTCGTAAAGAAAGTGTTTTGAGACACCCGGTATACATGCACTCGCCGCGCTTTGTATGTGCATCTTATCGGCCTTAAAAAGCAATCAGAAAGAACAAAAGGGAATATCGTATCATTCTAATTTTTCTTCTACTGTAACCGATACTCGTACCTCCCGGAATCTCTGGCGGGACATTTTGAAGCTCTTCCAGGAAAATTAATGCTGAGTGGGACTCTCTCGCACATTGCGGGACGTCTAGCATCCTTGATCAGAATATGGAATAATTCAGATGAGGCCACTATACGAATACCGAATAGTTTGGCTAACCAGACTTTGCTTTGTCCCACTATCGGAGTTTTCGAATAGAGAACAGTGTCTTGTTATGTCCTTTTGATTTTGCCACTTCATCTGAATTAAAGTCATATTTTAATTGCCTTTCTTAAGTCGATCGCTATTTTATTTTTTCTTTAGATTGAGTTATGGAGGCCAATTCCGCAAAGCCTTTGAAAGTTCCCTTTGTAGGCTGGATTTGAGATCAAAAACAATTCTTGGGATTCTGTGTTGACAGGATGGCCGGAAGTCGCACGTCTTAAATTGTTCTAGAATTATTGCACCATATTTCGCAATATAATGAAATCCTCGAGCTGCTGGATACCTTCGCTCGTTGTTCTCTTCAGTCGAATTTAACATCTTCTTCGGCCCGGTTGCTTGCGATAAGTGCCGTAATCAAGTTTGCTTTTCGATCCATCGCGTGAATTTTCTACCGCTGTTTTCACCGTGAGGTGAACAGAACCAGCGACAAGTATCGGATTTAAAGAAACGTGCTGGAATTTTAACCTTTGGAGAGCAATTCATTGCGAATTTGCTGATCGCCTTTAGCAGATTATTATCGAACCCTTGCTGTAACTCTTTGGATGTGCCGCTGCTGCGGGAAACGCATTGAAATCTTGGCGCTTAACGTGGTCTCCATTCGATCTAGCCTTCAGGGGCATGCTAACGAATTTTTCCCGCTTCCAATCGAAACAAAAGAAGGCAAGAGGGCGGAAAGAGGACAAAGAAGAAGACATGGGGATGGGTGTTGGTGATCAGTCAACGAAGAACTTCAGAGCGCAGTGGGAAGAACGAAGAGGAAAACAAAGAGTAGAGGAAGACCATCAAACTAACATACATTCATCCATATATACGTTAAGTCAAATCCGGATAAATGTTGTCACAATCGGGAAAGTCTTACACCCGAGCAGGGTCCAACCTACCGATACAATTCAGGGAGTTTAGGGACAGTGGACTTGAAGGCGATTAACAAAAACCAAATGAAGAGAGCGTTCTGCGCGTCACGGAGGAGCACATCACGGTAGCCTCACAACAAACGGAGTCGGTCAAACGCAACAAGCCCAAAAAGGGTTACAAGGTACGTAGCGAAGGGAATAGGCGATATTGGCAGTTGAAAAAGGGACGGCAGAATTGAATCAAGATAAAAAAAAAGCAAGACAGAAACGGTAACGGAGCAGAATGATAATGGAACATAACGGAAACGCTAACGGCAACACGGAAAACGATAGCGGCAGTGGAAACGGTAACAGTAGCGTTAAGGGCATAACATCAGCGATAACGCTAACGAGACGATAACAGAAACAGTAACGGTAACGTTAAGGGTAATACGGCAGCGATAACGGTAACGAGACGATAACGGAAAGGTAACAGAATTAAATCAGGGTTCAATTTAACAACGAGATACGATAAGCACTAAAGAAAATCAAATGAACATAACAGTCTTATTGAAACGCCTATCATTACCATTTCCATTGCTGTTTGGATGACTTGTAATTTGTATATTATTTGTTTAGTAAGTGTCCATGTTTGGGTTCCCTAGATCAACACTGGAAGTACGCATTCGTCGAAGATCTTGGATTTATATGTTGGGAAATCCTTTTGTTCTTAAGTATTTTCGACAATTTTCCGAATGCCGCCCATCCTAGTCGTCGTCTTCTTTCAGTTTCTGTATCTTTATTTTCATTACCTATGTATTTGTATTTTTTGTCCTAAACATGCATATTCGTTGACATTCTCTATTTGGACCCCCTTTAGTATTACTTGTACGTTTTGTGGACTCATTATTTGTGTTTTATTTAGGTTCATTTTTAGTCCTATGTTTCGCGATTCTGTCTAGTTCGGTCATCATTGTTTGTAAGTGATCTTGGTCATCAGCGATTAACACGATATCATCGACAAAAAAAAAAGGTGGTTAAGTCTTTCACCATTGATATTGACTCCCATCCAGTCTAGTTTTTTGAAGTTTCCTTCTAATACTAAATTAAACAGTTTCGGTGATAATGTGTCGCCCCGTCTAATACCTCTTTTTACTGCTACTTCTAATCGAAGCCCTTTTCGTAGTCTACAAAGGCCATATTGAGCAGAAGGTTGTATTCCACAGTTTTCTCAATTAATATTTTCATTGTTAATAGGTGGTCACACGTGCTCAACCCCTTGCGGAAGGCAGTTTGTTCAACAGGTTGGTAGTCGTCGAGTTTCTGAGTTACTCGGTTGGTAATGATTCTCGACAGGAGTTTATACAATTGCGATAGTAGGCTTATAGGTCTGTAATTCTATAAACGTTATCAGACTCCTTTTGTAAATATTAGTCCTCATCATGATTGACAGCCTTTTCGTCCTACTGCGGGGTATCAACCTCTTCTCTGCCACGTGTTTCTCCTCAGCTAAGGTAGAAAATTATTATTACTCTTTCCTCTCTTTTTTTACCACGTAAAACTATCTCCTGTGCTTCTTTGATCATTTCAATCAGTATATTGTCTGTTCAAATATTATTTGTTGAATCACAACATGTCTATAAAGTATCGTAATACCATGTATTTGAGGTTTTTATGCTACCTTGCGTCTATAAAATACAGTACCCAAGAAGTAGTCGCTACAATTACGGAAAAAATGTAGTATTTTTTTATTGAGCTGAGGAAACAAGACATACTGGAGAACCGGAGCGTAAGACCAACTTATAAGAAATTATCAGCAGCATGTTATCATCGCGTTTGCTTAGAGAACAAACATAATTTGACATGGACGATATTACAATTTATGGGGAGTCACGTCTGCGTCTCAATAATGTCAAATATTTAAAAACATCTTCCATAAGAGGCTATGTTGGTTATGCTTTCCAATTATAAACACAAAATAATGAGCACTATACCGTCACTACGGTCGCTTTAGAGGTGATCTTACGCCTTCCACCACTAGATCTTTTGTAGAGGAAATAGCTGTGAGGTCGGCTTTGAGGCTGCGCCGTAAGGATATGTGGCACGCGGCAGCCAGTGGAGGCAGACATACTCGCATCCTGGACGAGGCAGTCGTCAAGATCCCTCTTCTAGACGCAATGGTAGACTAGCTCCCTCCACAATATGCCCTCAATAGACACTTCAGTGTTTATGCCAATGCTGAGCCAACCCAGCATATGGACATATCCATGTTTACCGACGGATCTAAAACAAGGTGCGGAACGGGTGCCGGAGTCTTCTCCGATGACCTGAACCTACGGCACAGTATACCACTAGGCAAAATTACTACTGCCTTCCAAGAGGAGATAGTGGGAATAATGCATGGGGCAAATGCAATTCTTGAACGACAGATCAAGAGCCAACCTATTGGTATGCATATTGACACCAAAGCCGCTTTACTAGTCCTGGATAGTTGCAAAATTATCTCAGGAGTGGTACTGCAATGCCATGAAGCTCTCGACGATATCTCAAAAGATAATGTCATTTCCCTTATATGGGTGAAAGGACATGACGGAAACTACGGCAATGAGGAAGCTGATGAGATTGCGAGACTGACCCCCGCACAACCTCTTTGGAGACCAGAACCCGTTATTCCTATATCCATGAAGACATTAAGATTTATGCTATATCAAGAAACCCTAAAAACTGCATGCGAAGATGAGTAAGCACTGAAAGCTGTCGTCATATAAGGGCTGCTATTACTGCACCCTCGCCGAAGACAGCCAAATTTGGTGTGCAACTGTCCCGAAAGAACCTGCGACTAGTTCTAGCTATCTTATCTGGACCCTGCACCCGTAATCAACATACGCACAGGATGGGACTGGCGGACAGCCCAAACTGTCGAAAATGCAACGGGGATAACGAGACGGTAGAACACGTCCTATGTCGCTGCCCAGCTTTCGCAACAATCAGAGGATCCATGCTGAGAGACTTTTGGCCTGATATCGCCGAAATCAGTAACACCTAGTCACGGATGTCCTCAAGTACATCCAAAGGATTGGATGGCTTGGGTGATGCTCAAATTGGGGAGATGCTGGTGAGGCAGCATAATGGGCTCACTCTCAAGAACACAAAATAGTTATCTCTGAATATGTCAACCTTCTTAAAGTTGACGTGTAAGTTACTGAATTTTTTACAATATTGCTTCGATAAACTACAGTACGCAAGAAGTGGTCGCTATAATTACAGAAAAAAAATGTAGAATTTTTTATCGAGCTCCGAAAACAAGACATGTTAGAGAACCAGAGCATAAGACCAATTTATAAGAAAATAGCAGCATGTTATCGCGTTTGCTTAGAGAGTAAATACAATTTGACATGGACGATATTACAATTTATGGGGAGTCACGTCTGCATCGTAATAATGTCAAATATTTAAAAAAGTCTTCCGTAAAAGACTATGTTGGTTATGCTTTCCAAGCTTAAACACAAAATAAAGAGCACTGTAGGGATTCCAGTTTAATAAATTACAATGCACCAAATATAGTGAAATAAACGAAATTAGCTGTTCTATCTTTTAAACGGTTTGTGTTTATACTTTCGTTTCTAACGTTGCAGTAGAATTTATTAAAATTTGCAAACATGATTCATTTAAAGCAAAGGAAATTGATCAATTTGTTTATACTCAATAGATCATGCATATTTTATTGTATCGTTGGCCTTCTATGGAATCCTTTTTTCTGATAGCAATTTGTGGTTCTGAAAGGAACCGTTTTTTAATAGTCTTCATCGAAGGTAAAAGTTGTTTACTATAGATTGCAACTTGTTGAAAATGACCTCCATTTGCTTGCAACCACAAATTTATACGTCCTTTCATGTTATTTGAAACATTCTACATTAGTCGGGAAGTAATACTGATAGATTCCTATGTAATCTTATCCTTCAGTTCCGGATTGTGCGAAACGAGGAAAATAAGTATCTTAAGTGTCATATTTATTACGGATTGAAACACGAAACCACCACGATAGTGATATGAGGAAATCTGGCAGTTCATACACCTTTCGTAATATGGTAAAAACTCTTGTAGTTAATTGATAATACGTCCTCTGCATT
Organism: Limonius californicus; assembly: GCA_014611495.1. Classification (NCBI taxonomy): domain Eukaryota; kingdom Metazoa; phylum Arthropoda; class Insecta; order Coleoptera; family Elateridae; genus Limonius; species Limonius californicus. The sequence continues at coordinate 24,268 of JABXWE010006409.1, read as the reverse complement.
GTGGTATTATCTCATTGAAAGAACCAGGGTGGCGTTTAACTTCATGTGGTTAGTTTATAGAAACGTTTAAAATACTGTCTTGTATCTCTTCCCAGTAAAAAAGATGGAGCTAATCGATCGTCTTTAGTAAATAGCAACCTAAACATCAACTTTCACTGGATATAAAGCTGCTTCAGGAAATACATAAAGATTGTTACCTCTCCACATTCTCGTTGTTTGCAAATTGACCTAAGAAGAATTTTGAGTTTGATTTGTAAACTACTGATATTATCCCGCCGGGATAACATAGTATTTAATGGAATGTATTGTGTGAAAAAAAAATGAAAGAAATTATCCAACAACTTCGAATTTACTAATAAAACAGCTAGAAGGATCCAGTTTTAACGAGAACTGATAGAATATAAATATTTGAACACTTTTTTAAATAATGTTAACAATCAACAGGGAATTATAAGCCATTATAAACTAGCTTTATTGAAGCTTCATGTACTAACAAAGACTATTTGATTTTAAAATCCGGCACCACTTCTTATTTTGTCTGACATTCATTAAACAATGCGCAGGACAGAGTAAGAAGAACAACTAAACCTGAAGAAAACAGCGGGTCCGGGAATTTCCGGGGAATTCTAACCTAACTTCTAAATTGTGCTTAACATAATATATTTTAATTGTGTGGAAATCCGTTTGGTATGCGTAAAAAACGATACGCTACGTATAGTCAGCAACCTTCAAACAACTTGTATAGATCCATCCAGGTTTATCAAGCAATTCAAACGTCGAATTTTAGTAGATTCGTTTTAAAGTTTTAGTACGAAGGTCGTAATCCCTGCGGGTGCTATTTTATGCATTCAAATATAAATATTTTATGTTCTAAAGTAATAAATAATTGTAACAACTGAACTATTCGTTAACATCTTTTAAGAATTGTAGTAAATGTTATAAACAATATGGCTTATGTAAATACACTGATTTGTCACAACTAACCTTCATCGGAAATTTAATGTCTACAGAGGGAAAAGTGATACTTCCGCTCTATCAATTTCTTTATTAAATAATTAATGCAGACAATGAGAAAATTGAAAGCATCATAATTCATAGAATTTCAAAATTGCGATATTCCTTCAGTACTTACAAAATGCGCTCCCAAAACAATTTTTCTTGCGATGCTTCTTGCGAAAATACTAAATAAAGAGGTTAGAGCTTGGGTATTCCTTATAAAGCAAACTATATATAGAATTACACATATTCAAACTCAAGGATTTCTAATATGACAAAATCATTTATTGTTAGAAAGAAAGAAAAAACGAAAGTGTTCTCTACCCGTCATCATAACAAACCTGTCAGCCAGCAAGGCTCCCAAATGTCTACTACTCATTCGGTGGAATGTAACCGTGCACATCTTTTAAATCGCCTCAAGGCCTCCGTGTACACGTAGTGACATTTACATTCACTTGTTCGTCGCGCCTCCTACAGCTCAAAAAAATGTAGAATGTCAGATTCCAACTTTTTTTGCGATTTTCGTTAGCAAAATAGTGCAAAAATATGCGTAGTTTCGCGTCAGCTTCCACCTGCTAATTCAGTAAGTGAACCCCACCCCGCCGAACCCCAAAAAACTCGCCTGCCAAAATTGCCCACCCTTTTGTTTGTATTTTTAGGTTGTTTTGCCAGAATATTTAAAAGTTGAGTCATGGACGAGAATGGTGAGCAACCGACACCATCGGAGGAGCCCACAAAAGTGCCCGAGTCCCCCAAACCCCTAGCCTTCACCATAGACTTCGGGGGCGGCAAGATCGACTCCCAGAGGCACAAGGCCCTTGTGGAAAAATTCCAAAACCGACACCGGCGAGGGCAGTCCTTGTCCAAGCTCGAGGACTGCCCGTCCTCCACGCCTAACAGGAAGCACCCGTCGACCGGAAACCTGCCCCGGAAGTCCAGCTTCCAATCAGAAGGCTACTTTTCCTCTGACGAAAAGAGCGACCGGTGCAAGAATGTGCGCTCTGCTTCCAACATGAGGCTCAGGTCGGAGTTAACACTGCCCTTAAGGAATGTAATTAGCGACAAGATGACCCAGTCTTTCCCCAATGGTAATTTTAATCTGAGCACGATCAAAAGCCCAGAGTTAGAGCTGAAAGATGTCTCAAGCCCGGAGTTGGACCCTGTGAGTCCCTTCACCCCCAGTAAGCCAAGCCCCTTGGTGAACAGGAAAAAATTGATGCGGCAGTTTTCTAGTCCCGAGGTTGAGACTCGGAATTTGGTCGAAGTCGAGGATTCGAACAAATTTGTGGACGGTGCGGAGTTTGACTTTGATAAGTCGGATACGGTGAGCGACGCCGGTACTTATACGCTTGAAACGGACAACTACACGGAGGAGCAGAAGGCCAGGATGAGCATCGACCAAGAATTTAACATCGAACAGGTATTTATTTGAGTTTAAATGGCATTAAGAGAAAGTGAGGTTAGGGTTTTAAATATAAGCGAAGCTAAAAAGTACAATGAGTGAACCTACTATTTTTAATTTTCTTTGTTTGAACTGCCTATTTATGTGCGTTGCATTTTTAAAGTATTATACAGGGTGTTTCAGATTTGTGGGCAATGTAAGACATGTCTGTTTAACAATGTACTTGCTGAATATATCAAAAAGCATATTAAACTATGCAAAACTAATTAATCGGTAAATGTAATATTATTAATAATTTCAACAGTTTTGATTTCATTTATTAGCTTGATACACATTAGGGACATGCTTTAGATATTTTACCTAAAATAGATTATATACAAAAGGTCATTTATTTACTAACAAGTTCAAATTTAGAAGCCTTAAAGTATCAAAACAAACATTAACTAAATATAAAGTTGCAATAGAGAGAATTATCTTTTGGTTTGGTTATGTTGATGACATTTGACCATGTTTTGATAGTTCATCTGAGTTTATTGACGAATTATTATCTTGTATGAATAATCTACACCCAAACAGAATTTACACTATAAATAGCGCAAATAAAATGATAAAAGTTTCCCATTTAACAAACGTTTTCGAGATCTCAGTATTCAGCTCTGAATTGGAGCCACGCTGTATGGGATGTTCTTCGTCAGAAAATGTGAAACAATTCAGTTTTCTACCACTAAATTAACCAGAAGCGATATTTCCTAAAGATATGTTGGCTGAAGTTAAAGTTAGGTTAGGTCAGATTACGATGAGTTACCTAAAATTATGTTAGCTTTCGGGAAATTAAAATTAGGTTAAGTCAAGTTACGGTAAGTTAGCTTAAATTATAATAAAAGTTTCGATTAGTTTAGTTAAAGCTAGATATATGGCACCGAGAATTATAATAGCTTCTGTTATGTTAGGTTGGGGGATGTTAAATTAATTCCGATTAGTTTAGTTTAATTTAATTAAGGTTTAAACGGCTAAAAATTTGTTTAAGCTAAGTTAGATCAATTCGGGCTTAGGTAGGTTAGGTTAGATTAGTTAAATTTAGATCAGCTGAGCCTAATTTAAGCTTACTAAATTTTATGTAAACTTAGACGTAGTATACATTTGAGCACATCAATTTAGGTTAGGTTAGGTCGTGTAAAATTAGACTGGGTATTCGTTATATTTGGAACAATTTAGCTGAAGTTCGGCTTGATAGGGTAAGATATAAATTTAGATAAACCTAGGTTAACCGCAAATTCGTTCAATTTAGTCTAATCTAAACTTACTTAACCTTACGTAAAGTTGGACGAGATACACATATTATATTAATGTTGGATAAGTCTATTTAGGTTAAATTAGGTTATGTATGCGTAAACATTGGATTAGGTTAGGAATATTAATTTGGGCTACATATGCTTAATAAGTTAATTCGGTTAACGATTTCAGTTTAGTCATATAAATTTATTTAATCGTATGTAAAAGTAGACTAGGTATGTATTAGGTCAAAGGCAGCAATTTAGGTTAAGTTAGGGTAATATAAAGTTAGACTAGCTATGAATTAAAGTTAAATTAGTTACGTATAAAAGCTGAGAATGTTCTATTTAGGTTATGTTGGGCTTCGTAGAGGTTAGGTTAGATCAGTTTAGGTAAGCAAAAAATACTTTGATTTAACCTAATTTAAACTAACCGAACCAAATGCAAGGTTAGGTTATATATGCCGTAAGGAATTTGGTTAGGTAAGGGAAACAAACGCCATCGGAAGCAAAGATTATGGTAGGTTATGTTAAAACGAATCCAGAACAAAAGCTCTGAGATTGTCAAATCTATAGTTTTTAGATTAAAGTATTGTTAGCTTTTAATTAAAATTACATAACTTTCCTAGACTGCATTTTATCAAGTGTACAACGTTTAAGAATATATTCAAAATGTAACTTCTAATAGAACATTTTTATTTCAAACAGAACACGCTGTGTGTGCATCCAGAAATAACTGCCTGTCAATTCTTTGGTCAGTAATCGTACATGTGTACTGCTTTGGTTATTTTTTTACTACAGAAAACTAAAAAAAATCATAGTTCCTGTAGAATTTCATTTTTTAAGGCCTTGCACGGCACAGAATTTTTTGTACAATATTTTTTACAGAATTTTTTTCAGTGTTTTTACAAAATTCTGTGTAGTGTCATACCGCAAAATTATGTTCAAAATTTTGTGCTCTAAGGTCTACAGAATTTTTTACAAAGTCGGCGTCGTGTCGATGCGCAGACGAGCAATTTTTAGTGTTTATTAACCATCATAGAGGGCAGAGAAGAATATGTTTACCCCGCCTGTTGACACTCCACGCACTTTCTCTAACCTCGCTCGCGGTTTTTATTGCTGCAGCTTGTTTGCTTTGTCGTGGGTTCATGTAAAATAAATAAATAAAAGCGCTACGAACTTATGCATTAACCTAAAATCTTGTTAGAATTCTGTTTTATCGACAGTCACATGACTATTTTGACAATTTTCTCATAGATGTCGACGTAATTTGCACCTATTTGCGCATGCCTACAGACAATTTTGTACAAAATTCTGTTCCGTGTCATACACGCCTAAAACAAAAGAATGAGTTCCTCAGTTTGTCAACGTCTTTCATAGCCCTTGTTAGTCTCTTGGAAATTTACAATTTTTCCTGTCAAATTGTAGACCAACCTTTATGCTACATTTTGTTCTAGAAGAATTTACTTACAAGCTATCTAAATCTGCCAAAAAACTAAAAATGGACAAATGGTTGTCGTTTTTAACTTATTAAAGTGGATATCAAAAATGAAGCTACCTTTAAATCTACTAAACAAACATTTTTTGGGATAAGTCATCAGAAAAGGACATTATTGAGGTCTACCACAATTCTGTTACACCCTCTATAATACTATAGTTTCTGAGAATACTCCGATCTAACGGCCATTGAGTGATGTATAGTACTTAAACTTTTTAAGTGGCCCAATATAATTAGTTATAGTTGGAGATCTTGGGGGCCAGGGGTGCTGTTCTCCTCTACCAATTACACATCCTTCAAATCGTTGATTCAAAAATTGTCTTACACATAATGCACAATGTGCAGGGGCACCATCGTGCTTGTACCACATACCACGTCTGATTACCAGAGAGACGTCATCTAACAATCCTCCCAAATGATGTTCTAGATTCTAGAAAGTTTAAATGCATGTCGCGTTTAGAAGAAAAACGAATGGACCAATGAGCACCTTATCAATAATTCCACACTACATATTCACTGAAAATCTATGTTGATAATTTGACACTGTGATTTCGTGTGGATTCTCCAAATCCCGAGAGTAACTGTTTTTTGGTTCATTAATCTATTCCTTGTAAATGTTGCCTCGTCCGTGAATAAAATTCTATTACGTAGGTTTCGATTTTGAATGATCCAGCGGCAAGATTCCATACGACTAGCGAAATCTGTAGGTAAGAGGGCTGAACAGGCTGGACATGAAATGGATATAAACCATGACGTTTTAATTTCTCCAAACTCGCATTCGTGGTACACTAACTTGTGCAGATACACGACGAACGGAGATGCTAGGATTATTATCAATTTCTCGCGGTATGTTGTCCTCATTGTCTAGTATTTGCGGTATTGGACGCCCAGTCGACGGTTTCGGAAAAGTTCCAGGTTCACGTAGGTGGGTGTGCACTCGTTGGTCTGGTAGTCGTCGATTTGGAAATCTCAACCCATAGTCTCGAGCAACTGCTACTGAGTTTCCATCACAAAAGGCGTACGTGTAATGGATATCGGCGTACTCTCGCATTGTAAAAGTAAACATTATCAACACTGTTAATAAGCGCAAGCAGAGAAATCAACTTTAAGGTGGTTTACTGTTTGACATACAAGTAAATAATATAATTTCCATAGTAACGTAGACAGTTTGTGTCAAATACCACTTGATATCATTTATTGTTCCGACTGCTTCAGGCCATAACGTCTTTTATAGTCGATTTAGAAAAAATTACCACTCTTTAGTTTCGACTTCTTTTCACCTTTCCTACATGTAGGTGAAGTAGTGACCTCACGTCACCCTGTATAATTTTGTAAACAAAAAATAATAAGTTTGTCAATCATAAAAAAGTAAAAGCCAAACAAAAAGCAAGTATAATTATTTTTGTAAAGAAACAGCTTCTGCTTGTTGTGATAATTCTGACAATAGACAAATGACATCATGAATATTATTGGCCCAATGCGTTGATTCACTGTTCCCAATATAGTAATACTAAAACATTTCCAAAATTAACTGGTATCTGTAGGAAGTAAAATATTGTTTTAAATACAACTCCAAAGAAGGATTCTAGATTAGAAATCATTAAAAAATAATACTTTTCGTTAACATGGTTAATATTAAAAAATATTAAAGGTAAAACAAATGGTCATATTATATAAAATATTTCGGATATAAATTTTCTCCCATTTAAAAGTGACCCAAACAGCTTTATACAGGGTGATTTTTCACTCTACACTAAATATTTCCTTTAAAATGAGGATATTCAGATGTAATTATCAGATATCTTGAATAGTTTTTGGTACTTTATCCACTCCATTTTGAAGATTTTGGCCTGAAGTATCCATTTGTTTTGTTGGTCTAATAACTCGAAAAATGCTAAATCCGCTTTGATACTTTTAGCAACAAAAATATTCAAACTAGAAAATCACATTTTGTCACATGATTGTATGAAATTTTAGAATTTCTATAACTTATAATCCATACTTACTATCCTTTCAGTGTTTTCCGTAACAGTCCTTAACTACTTATGTGAAATATTCTTCTGGAAATCCCCCTAATAAATCTTTTCTTTTTATCCGATTTTCATTAACATTATTTACAGTGTTGAGGTTTCTTGCGCTTTCATTTACGTGTATCACTTTTTCTCCGTTTTTCTGCCACTCTCACTTATGTTTATAATATTTATATAGATTTTTTTCTTTGCTCTTTTAGGCCTGTATGACAAGGCATATAATTTTGCACAAGGTAATTTTTTTCAGAATTCTGTGTCGTGTTTATACAGCAAAATTTTGTACAAGATTCTGTAAAATCTATTCAAGATAAGCATGACACGGTAGTAAACAAACCCACGTGCTAATCGAAAATCTCGTGGTAACGAGAAAGCGTGTGATTGGTCGGTTGCAAGTGAAAGTTGAGTGATTTACTAATACTGTGATGCTTGGTCACAAGACTCGTAAATAAAGTTTACAGCTGTATTTGCATCAAAGGGCTTGCACCACCTATTTCTATTTACGCGCGGCAAGCTGCGTAAAATATTTAAGCGTGTTAATCAGACTCGCTGTCAGATGGTTTGTTTACTACCGTCTCATGCTTATCTTGAATAGATTTTAGATTAATGTTCTAAAACCTACGAATTTTGTATAAGGTCGGCGTCGCATCGATGCGCAAACGAGCAATTTTTAGTGTTTACTAACAATCACAGAGGGCGTAGTATAGTCTCGTTGCTGCATGCGCAAATAGGTGCAAATTATGTTAACATCTGTGTCAAAATATGCATGAAACTGTGGATAATGTAGATTTCTATCAAGGCTTCTTAAAATCAGGTTGATGCATATGTTCGTAGCGCTTTTATTTATTTATTTTACATGAACGCTGGGCAACACCAACAATCTGCAACTATAAAGAACGTTAGTGAAATAAGAGAAAGTGCGTGGAGTGTCTGCAGGCGGGGTAAACATATTCTTCTCTGCCCTCTGTGGTCGTTAATAAACACTAAAAAATGCTCGTTTCGGCATCGATGCTACATCGACTTTGTACAAAATTCTGTAGGTTTTAGAACATGAATGTACAAAATTTTGTTGTATGACACGACACAAAATTTTGTTTAAACAAAATGCTGTACACAATTCTGTGCCGTGTCATACAGGCCTAAGAAAGGGTGGCTATTACAATATTACAATGATGAAAACTGTATTATTTTTCGATGTAATTCCCCGACCTAGCGATGCACTTGCGCAACCGATTTGGAAATTTTCTAATATCTTCCCGGAAGGCTTTGGGTTGCAAGCATGTCAATTTTTGAACGTTTTTGATAACGCCGCTATTTGACTGAAATCTATTCCCAGCTAAAAATTCTTTTAGTGGGCCAAACAAATAAAAGTTAGAGGTAGCCAGATCAGGACTGTATGCTGCATGGCGAAGAAGGTCGTACTGCAGTTTGTTTATGATTTTAATTTGTTCTTGCAGTGGTATGAGGGTGAGCATTGTCTTGGAAAAAGCAAACAGAACTTTGTCTTCTCTTCCGTTTGTTCCTGGTTGCCTGCTTAACTTTATCACACAAAAGTATTGAATAATTTTGCGCATTACTTGTACACATTCTGTAAACAAATCAACAACGAGCACTCTTTGAGTATTCCAAAAAAATGTTGCCATCACTTTAGCAGCTCCCAATACAGATTTTGCTTTCTTTGGCCTTGAATATGTGGTGTGACACACCGCTGGGTTCTGGCACGTTTTGACACAGGAGTAAAATAATGCACTCAGGTTTCATCAGTTGTCACAGTTGAGTTCGAAAGTCCATTTCCTTCTGTCTAATACCATTGCAGTAAAGAAGAAGCGATTTTCAAACGATTCAACTTGTGTTCTTCGATCCACAAGCACGAAATTGACTTGGCACTCACCTCGCGATACATTAGCTTGTTTTTTATAATGTCTTCAACACATCCGACACTGATTTTGTAAATTTTTAGAAATTTGACGAACTGTAACCTGTCTTTTCTTCTTGAATAAGGGCATTAACTTTTCCTTCATTTTCACGATTATCTGAAGTAACAGCACATCGTACATGGGGCTCATTTTCTACAAGAGATCTCCCGTCTCTAAAAGGTTTCCACCACTCAAACACGCGACTTTTAAAAAAACATTGATCGCCATATTGCGCTCGCATTCTTGTAAGAAATTTAGTCAAATTTACGCCTTTATTCGTAATAAACTTGATTATAGAGCGCTGTTCTCCAGTCTCTAAAAGATTTCGACCACTCAAACAGCAGACTTTTAAAAACGCAGTGATCGCCGTATTGTGCTCGCATGTTGTAAGATTTTCAGTCGAATGTACGCCGTCATTAGTAAGAAATTATTTTCATGTGCTGGTGCACGTTACATTGAACAGAACTTTCCGACATAAGTAGTCAGAATAATATAGCGAAACAGTTGCCATGAATGTGTTAACATGAGTTACGGCCAACTTTTTATTAATTTAATTTTTGGAATTGTGTTCAGATGGGGTTTTAATTTAAACATTTTTGTTTAAATTTGAGCACTTCTTGTATTTTACAATTTGAAGGACTGTACAATTATTTTATCAAATTATAAGTTCATACTATTATACAATTTTCCCCCAGGTGTCCGTCATGAAAAAGACTGAAGAATATATCAGAAGCTTAGATAGCATCAACAAAGACCACCCTCGCAGACACCCGCTACCGAGGGCTAACAGCGCCGGCCACGCCAGATCAAAAGAAATCGTATTCACAAAACCGAAAGAGCCTCCTCAGGTCCTGCAAGTGCCTCAAAAGCACTTTCTGCCCTCCCCCAAATCCCCAAACATTCCAAATCCGCCCGTCGCGCTCCCGCTAAACGGTCATAAGCCCCCATTCGACCAAAAACCCAAACTCCTCTCTCCCATCATGTCGCCTACGCAGAACATGTCCATCACAGACGTCCCAAGTAAGGACGAAACGTTCGAGAAGATCTTGTACCCGAGCCCCAAGGCCAAGACGGGCATTAGCTTGGAGCAAGCCCTGGACCAAGGTTGTTTCACGTCGGTCACCTCTAGTGGGGCCTTTAGCCGAAAGACCGACACTAAAGTTAAAGGGCACACCCGGCAACCGAGCTTAACCAAGTCGGAGGTTCAAATCCAGATGTATGTGGATGGGGGCGGGCAAAACAATGGGATAGTCCACGCTTCGCTCACCGTGAACCAACGGGGTCAGGAGAACCATGAAGTCGCGAAAAATGAACCCAGGAACAATTTAGAGCGAAAGGATTCCCTGGAAGCAGATCCAGGGCTTATCCACGGGAATTTACCATTAGTTCACGGCAACTTAACTTTAGGCAAAGTGACCAATTTACCTCCGGCAGTGGGCGGTGCCTCTGGGAAGAGCTCGCCCTCGAAGATCCCATCGCCTGTGCACACTGCCTTATCGCGCCCCCGTAGTCGGAATAGCATCGGGTCCTTGAATGTGGACCTCTCTGACAGCAGCCTGGAGACGGAGTCCTTCCTCAAGCCTACCCAGAACTACATCGATTCCCTCCAAAAGCGGCTGTCACTGGACAGCGATCACGAGGGCGACTACGAAAACAAATGCAACTTACGGCTGAACAATGAGACCCGGGACCTGGTCAAGCAGAGGCCCGTGCACGTGCGACACAACTCCTTCGACGACCGGAACCCCAAGATCTCCAACAAACTGGAACACTTTCAGAACAAGAATCTGCAGGGTATTGATCAAACTTTCACGAACAAGTTGAATCAATACTCTCAGGGCAAGGTCGTGCATAAGATACAGAACTCCCCCAACAACAGTCCAATTAGACGATCAAGCAGCTTCTCCACGAAAAATCAGTTCATCAATGTTCAACCCAAGGTCACCAACCTCAGTTCTAGTGGGATCCCCAAGGACACTAACCTTAGGCAAGTTTTTTCTATAGTATTGTAGCTAAACATGAGCAGCATCTAATCCAAAAGTTATGTTGTTTTAAAACATCTGAAATAGTAAATTATATAATTTCTAAATAGCCTAACCTAACCTAACATTGACATGCTCTAGAAAACTTCCGACAAATAAATCGTAGTCGGAACAATTCATCATAAAAATGTAATTTTTTAAAAATGTTGTTATAAAGTTATTATTTCTAGAAATTCTCCAAATCTCAACCGAAATGGCTCAATCCAACGATCAGCATCCACTGCAAGCATCAAACCAAACCTGATCCAGCTTCGTCGGTCCAGCATTAACAGCGAACACACAAAAATAGATAGAAACCAATTTGCAGACACAGAATCTAGTTCCGAGGACGATTTCGAGAAGAACCTTCTCAAAAAGAAGGATTTCTCAAACATAACCAACACCAGATACAACCGAGCTTTCAGTTTAAGGCGTGCACGTTTGGACTCCGAGCAGCCTCAGCCCCGATGCCCGAACACGCCGGAAATGAGGCGCAAATTCCAACCCTCCGAGCATGTGAGGTCGGAGCGTGCCATATCCGTAGACCGCCGACCCGTCAAGACGAACGAAGTGCCCAGCAGATACCTCCAAAGCATTAGTAAAGCTAAAATTGTTCCTGAAAAGGTTGAACCGCCTAAAAATGTGCCAAAAATTGGTTCGAGTGTTATCAAGTCTCTTCCCGGCAAACCACAGGTGTTCTCTCGGACCGATTCCGGGCGGTTTAGTATGCGGACTACTAAGCCACTCAATGCAAACATGCAAAAGAGTTCTAGGAAGGAGGCTGGAGGTTAGTATTGAGGTTAAGTTATAATAAATTCATAAATACATGAGGTCAATCTATGTAGCCAATGTTTTATTATATGAGTACTATTAATGATTTTTGTACCAGTACCATTAATGTTACCAAGTTTTTTTATGTTGATACCATCAAGAACACCATTGTTCTGTTTTATATGAGTACCATCTATGCCACCAATTAATACCATTAATATTCTTTTGTTTAAATACCAATCCATTCATAATGTTTTATACAACTACCATACATGTGTATCATCAGTTGCTTTTAGTGGTTTTGCTAAGATTAAAACGCGCAGTGGCATTCATAGTGCCATGCTGTAACGCATGGAGGCTGCCAGTACTAACAAAGACAATGGTAAGTTTTTTTGGGAAATTTGAAACCTGTTGTAGAGAGTGAGGAATTTACTCGTAACTAAGATTGAAATTGTAATAGAACCGTCCTCTTCTGGGAGATAATACCTTAAAGGACCTACGTCCAATAACATCTTATACAAAAATCGTTAGTTTAAAAAAAACAGGAAGAAAGTGTTCTAAAAAAAGTTTGATAGTCACAGGTAGTTTTGAAAAAAGTTATTAAAAACCAAAGAAGGCTGTTTTTTATTAATGAAACATGGACGTCTTCGTTTTGAAAAATACCATAAAATTTTACCAATTCTGAGAGGACTGATATGGTATTAATTTAAGGAGAGGCCCGTGGGAATGCTGTACTTGCTCGAGATTTGTACTGTGAATGTTTCCCTCGACGGAGACTGCCCAAGATGTGAACCTTTGTGAGTACGGTTCAACACCTCTGAGATTTTGGATCCTTTGCAATAGACAAACGCGATATTGGCCGGCAATCCGCAATGCCGAAGAGATTTTGCAGAAAGTGGAAAACCAGCCGCAAATAAGTACACGACGTCGTGCTAAATCAGGTAGGAGTATCCCAGTTTGTAGTCTGACGAACTCTAAAAGAACAAGGATTACACCCATTTCATATTCAAAAAGTTCAAGCTCTGAAACCAGGAGATCTACATCGTCGTGTTCATTTTTGCGAATGGCTTCAACATAATCAAGCTGAAAATCGAAATTGTGTGGCCAATATCTTAGCTACTGATGCGGCTGGTTTCTCGCGAAATGGGGTTCATAACGCTCATAACACGCACAATTGGAGTGATGAAAATCCTAATAAAACTCGAGAATGTCGCTTCCACCAATCATTTTCCATCAATGTCTGGATAGGAATCGTTGGAGATCTTTTTATTGGTTCGTACGTTTTGCCCAGACGGTTAAATGGTAATGGTTTTCTTTTCCTCCCCTTGGTTCCGGAGACACTTCAGCCAATAAGGCTTATTGTGTGCCCCCTGGTATTTGCTCACACCCACTCCGTGATCTTACTTCCCTGTACCAAGGCGTACAAGCCACTCACAGGGTGCGTATCAAAGTCCTCCGGTTCCATGTATGGTTGCCCGAATATGCGTTGTCTTTTTCCAGCCAGCGCATTACAGCTGCATAGGATGTGCATTGCGGTTTCTGTTGCCTCACTGCAGAGTCTGCATGTGGGGTCACCATCAAATTTCTTGATCCTAATCAGGTGATCCTTGACAGTCATGTGCCCTGTTAAGAGGTCCATAAGGATTTTTAACTGCGTCCTGCTTAGCTTAAGCAGTTCTATTGCTTTATGTCTGCAAGGTTGTTTAATGAATGCCTTGCTACGGGTTAACCCTGGTCTGGCTAGCCAGTAAATTTTGTGCGGATTGCAAATCCAGTCGCTAATTACGCTACGGATTGCATATCTTGATACTCCCAGTGCAGGTTCAGGCCCGTAAAACGGCCCTGCAGAGCCCTGCCTTGCGAATTCTTCTGCTTTTTCGTTTGCAGGTCTGACCACTCTGGTGTACAGCCAGTGCACCATGCTTGGTCTTAACCTCACGATTTGTTATAAGTGCGTCTGACTACCGCAAGGGTAATCTCCGCTTTCCATATAACTTTCTCAATGTGCTGGTTCCAGGTAAGCTTGGAGTCCAAGTATTTTACCTCTCCCGTTAAATTGATTGCTTGACCGGCAAGAAGGAGGGGGCATAATCCCCCTAGATTTCTCCTTCTCGTAAAGGGTACTATGGTGGTCTTTTGGGAACTGACCTTCAGGCCTTCCCGTTCTGTCCACCGGGTTACTACGTTCAGGGCCATTTGCATACGTTCCCTGACCGTATTTATGAATTTCCCTTCTACTAGGATGACCAAGTCATCCGCGTATCCAAGGGATGAGAAACCTTCGTTGCTGAGATTCACCAGCAGTCCATCCATGACAAGGTTCCATAGCAGGGGGGAGAGAACACCCCCTTGCGGACATCCCCTGCCACCCGGACCGCCAGCGTCTCGTCCAACAATGACGTGTAGACCACTCTCCCTCTTAGCATGCAATCTATCCACCTGCAGCAGGTCTCCTCCAGACCAAGATTTCTCATGACTGTTGAGATCGAGTTGAATGATGTATTGTCAAAGGCTCCTTCTATGTCCAAGAATGCCCCTAGAAGAATCCCTTTAGTTTCCAGCGCTTTCTCCGCCCTTCTAACAAGGTGGTGAAGTGCTGTTTCTGTTGATACACCTGCTCTGTATGCAAACTGGTCGCGGTGTAGAGGACTTGTTACCAGCACACCGTCCCTAATATGCCTGTCAAGCAACTTTTCCATTGTCTTAAGTACAAATGACATAAGACTAATGGGCCTGTAAGCCTTAGCCTGAGAATAGTCAGCTCGACCAGTCTTGGGTATAAAGACCACTCTGGTTAGTCTCCATATTCTCGGGAAGTACTTCATAGCCATACTGGCTCTCAGAATCTTACAGACTCTTATGAGCAGAAGGTCCAATCCCCTCTGCAGCATGGCTGGAATGATCTCATCCGTTCCCGATGATTTGTATGGTTCAAATGAGTTTATGGCCCATTTGATTTTCCTGAAGGTAATCACTTTCTTGGCAGTTACCCAATCTACCCTTGATGCTTTGTATTTCGAGATGTCTGGTCCTTGGCTTTGCCAGTCTAGCGGTGCCTGACTCATTAGGTCCGACCCCGGAAAGTGTACCCGAAATAGTTCGGTCATAGTTTCCCTTCCGGTTTTCGTATATTCTCCAGTATCTTTTACTAGATTGCTTATTGAGCAATGGGAGTCTTTAGAGAGTATTTTATGGAGTCTAGCACACTCGGGAGTCTTTTTAATCTCCTCGCAGTGCCTCCTTCATGATACCCTTCTAGCCTTTCTTAGTGCTTTGTTATACTCACTTAGGGATGATTTATATTCATCCCTGTTACCCGATCGCTTTGCCCTATTAAATAGTTTTCTTACTTTTCCCCTCATTACGGTGAGTTCTTGGGTCCACCAGGGGACTTTCCTGTTGGAGACCTTTACCGTTGGGGGACAGTTTTCCTTGAACGTGGAGATGATCGTGTCTGTTAGTTGTACCACAGCATTCTCCAGGTCAAGGTTGTTGTTTATCGAGATCTTGGTCCCCGCCAGTTTGCGATCTAGGTCCTCCTTATATGACTCCCAGTTCGTTTTACGGGGGTTTCGATAACTTTCTGCCACGCGGTTAATTCCGGTGATTTCAAAGCATATGTATCTGCGATCTAAACAACTTTCTTCATCAGAAACATGCCAATTTTTAAGAAGATTACTTATATTACAAGTACCCAATGTTATATCAATTACTTCCTGCCTTTGCCCTGTTACAGAGGTAGGGTTGTTTCCCCTATTCAGGATGTCTAGGTTGTGAACCATACTGAATTGTAAAATAGACTCGCCTCTCAAGTTGGTGTTGCTACTTCCCCAGACCACATGGTGGGAGTTGGCGTCACAGCCAATCAGTAGCTGCGATCCGTTTCCTCTGCAGCTGTTGGCTAGCTCCTCCACTGCTGTTGTGGATGGTGGCACCGGGTCATCAAACGGAAGGTACGCCAACCCGAATATTACCTCCTTCGGCCCCCCTCTATTTGATGTCAGTTTTACCGCTACTATCCTGTGAACAGAAATTCATTAGCGGCAATATTTTGACTCCCTTTTTGGTTATTATACAGGACCTGGGTCTGTCGGTGTCTCTACTAACCCAGGGTTCTTGTATGATGGCTACATCAAAGCCCTCCATCATCTTACATAGGGCCGTCGAGGCCGCCCTACTGTGGTGGAGGTTCACTTGTAGTACCCTTAGCATCATCTGTGGCGCCCTGTATAGGCTTAAACACCACTGTTCTCAGCCCAAGGTAGGCCTTGAACCGAGCCTGTTCAAGGACCTTATACGACGCTCCATCCATGGAGAAAGCCCAGATAACTCCATCCTTCTCGACTTTACTGCTCAGCTTCCGCCAGTCTCCCGTTTTTAAGCCTGGGTTTTGAAGCTCAAGCCGGATCCTGACGGATTGTTCCGCTGGTGTTCCAGAGATCCTCACCAGTGCGCTGTTGCTACATGCAACAATGGTTTGGGAAAAACCAGAAAAGATGGACAAAATGTGTCTTATCATAGTTTTCCGAAAAATGCAGAAATTAGAGCAATTTGGGTACAAAAATACCACCGTGACGGTAAATGGAATCCTAGTAGTTGCCGTATTTGTTCAATGCACTTTACAGAGGGCGATTATGAAATGGATAAAGTAGCAAAAATGCTTAATGTTCCTGCCAAAAGAAAAGTTTTAAAAGAAACGGGTAAACATATTTTTTATAAACTTATTTTTTTAACATGTTTAATTGGGAAATTACTTTAATTGCATGTGCTATATCTTCATTTTGAACTTATAAATGTATAATATAATAAGAGTACGAGTTTGAAATGTTGACAGTAATTCCGTTACTAATACAATAATGGGCAAAGGGTACCTTTTTATATTTCATACAAATATTTTCTTTTTTTCTTCTTTTTAGCTATACCTTCACTGCACTTATTTGAGGTATCTGAAGTTTCATCTTCCTCGATTTATCACATACAACGATTGAATAAAAGAAAAGATACATCTGTAGTTCGCGATCTATTGGACGAATCTCGACAACAAGAACCATTTAACAAATACAGCGACAAATTTACCTAAACTGACTAGTTTAAATATGTTAAACTTGAAATGAAGTATAACAAATTATTAACTGAACATGAAAATATGTTGCTTGAAAAAGATGAAGTGATATGTCGACTACATCAGCAAGTAGAAAATTTGAAGAAAGTGTTATTACTGAATAATGCAATAAAAAAATCGCAACATTTGCACCAGGTACAACAGACAGAGCTATCATAAAGGGAAGATGTTTTGACAGGCTTTTTTACCAGTACCAGTACCAGTAAAAACAAATTAATTTTCTATTAAAAGGGAAAAAAAAGGTTGTTTGGACTTCAGATGAAATTTCAATTGCCTTTACGATTAGGTACTTTAGTAAGCGATGCTATATGTACTTGCGATCATCTCTAAAATATCCATTACCTTCAGTTTCATCACTATAAAGGTGGCCCTGCAAAATTAATCTTCGGCAGGGTTTACTCCAGGATGTGTTACGAATAATGAATATTGCTGGCAAGTGTATGACTGATTTTGAAAGAGAAACTGTATCGAATTTTGATTAAATGTACCTACCCTATACGAATACGACAAAATGAATGATGAAGTTGTCGGTCCACATAAGCAGATGCAAGTGGTAATGGCACGCAGATGGTTTTCGAATTGGAAGCAGCCCTTTTTTCATAGATTTCGATCAAAAACTGACTCCAAAAATACAATTGGATATAATTAAGAAATTAGATAAAATTAATGACAATGTAATTGCATGTGTTTCAGACTGGGGTGGTGGCAATCAGCGACTTTGGAAGGAAATGGGTATAACAATGAGACATTTTTCCCTATTTCTTCGCCGACACCCCCTCCCCCCCATTTATTAAAGTTAACTAAAAATTGGCTTTTAGATACGATACGGCCTTCATCTTAGAGGACGGTGTGTCTATAATAAATAAAGAATCTTTAAATATTCCAGTTATGGCTGCAAATAGCGAAATTAATTCTTGTTATAAATTAAGGCAGGAACAAGGACCGCGGTAGGCGAGTGGTTTTCCCGCTCGCAGCCAAGGCCACAGAGAAAAACGGGAAGTTCAGGCTCGAGTTCGGGCCCCAACAAGATCGGTTTTTTTAAATAAGTAGTAAATAGTTTAAATTAGGTTAAGTTTAGTCAAGGTACAATAAGCTCTCGTGGCAGCAGTGCCTTAAGAATTCCAATCAATCAATCAAGGCAGGAACATATAGTTTCTGAAAAAACCCAAAGACAAAACGTACAATTAGCCCCCGAGTTATTATCGCACACAACTGCTACAGCCCTGAAACATTATGACTTTGGTAAGGCAAGTAAAAGTGCAGCTGATTTAGGAACATTCGTTGAAAAAGTTAATGCTTGGCTCGATTTAATGAATTCTTACTGTATCGGTTCCTTATTGCCTGCTAAGAAACCATATGGGTTGGACATCCAAAAACAAAATGAAATATTGGATGAAGTTTATACTATGTTTCTTAATATGAGGTGTACATCAAAATTAAGTTTTATGGACATGAAACTAACTTACAACGTCAAATACATATTAACACAACGTGTAAATCAAGATTGTTTAGAAAATTTTTTCTCTCAAATTACAACAAGATGCGGACTTCACGATCATCCATCACCATTAAACGCTATATACAGAATTGGAATAATTACACTAGGAAAAAATCCAGGAATGGTACAAAATAATTTAAACACTAAAGATAGTTCTACGGATGAATATGTTTTAGCAAAAGTTTTGGCAACCTCGCAAGTTCGCGTAAATGTGGACGAATCAGAAGGAAACACTAATTGGGAATTGCGTAAAGATTCTGAACATCACCGGACATTTCAGATGTGGAGAGCATCTCATCAACTGCATCGTCTAATCAGGCAACAATTCCGTTAATGCCTGAAACAAAAGCGGATGGTTTAATATATTTTGCCGCGCCATTCCTATTCAAACAACCATGAATAGGAGTGGCGCGGCTCATGATCTACTAAATAGGACTGCATTTGAAATGCAACCTGACTTGGTACTAATAGCGGAACCAAACATTAAACACATTAAGAAAGGACCATGGTTCTACAGCAATGAAATGAAAGCGGCAATAAGAAGTTTTAACAGAACAAGTGCAGACGCTATAATTAAGAAAAGTGAAAGTGGAAAAGGATATGTATGGGTAGAAGTAAGAGGTATAATCAGATATACACAGTTGCTATTGCCCGCCAAACACAAGCGAAGACTAATATGAAGAAATTCTAAATGGAATACGACGAAGTATGCAACAGAACGGAAACAACAAGAATATGGTGATAGGGGGCGATTTCAATGCTAAATCCAGAGCCTGGGGATCAAGGATAGAAGATAGAAGAGGGGAAATATTGTAAGAATGGTTAGCGACAGATGACTTGCAAGTAATAAATACAGGAAACGCCCCCACCTTTGTAGAAGGGAAAGTACATCGTACATAGATATAACTTTCAGCACCGCTAGCATAAGTGATAAAATAAAGAATTGGAGAGTATTGGAAACCGAAAACCTCAGTGACCATCGGTACATCTGTTACGAAATCAAGAAGAGCAAGGACAAGGCGGAAGTAAAGCGACAACAGAAACACTTAGGCTGGAAGCTTAAACCACACACAATAGCAAGGTTTAACATAAAACTAGAACAAAATGTCGAGGTACGAAAAAGGAACCCAGAACAGATAACCCCAGAGGAGCACATGGAGATAATTAAAACGACATGCAACCAAACCCTACAGAAAAGGTCAGGTCGACCAATAAATAAACGACAGCAATACTGGTGGAATGATAGAATTGCAGTTCTAAAAGAGGAATTCTTAGAAAAAAGGAGGAAAATGACAAGAATGAATGGTAAACGAAATACAACCGAAGACGAAAAGAATCAATGTAGATCAGAATATCAAGAACACAAGAATATACTCAAGAACTCCATCCTGGCAGCAAAGGAAGAAGCATGGAAAAAAGTGTGGAACGAGGTAAACCAAAATATATGGGGAGAAGGCTACAGGATAGTCTGTAAAAAAATGAAAATCCTACCCAAGATACAACTAACGGAAGAACAAATGGCAGTAGAAATGAACTAGCTGTTCCCACAACACCCGCAGCCGCAATGGGAGGAAGAATTGAAAGGCATGCCGGAAGACGACCCCATACTTTTTACAATGGACGAACTGAAAAGCGCGGCAAGTAAGCTAAAGCATGGAAAGGCACCCGGACCGGACACCATTCCTGCAGAGCTGATAAAAATAGCAGCATTCAGACAACCGGAATACTGCCTGGGTATATATAACGGGATACTGAATAGACGGGAGTTTCCAGAAATCTGGAAAGAATCGAGATTAGTGTTATTGGAGAAACCCAAGAAAAAGCCGAACGAACCTCAAAGCTACCGGCCACTTAGCATGCTGAACACGGCTGGTAAATTGCTGGAGCAATTACTATGCCAGAGATTAAATGAAGAGTTGGAGCAGAAAGGGCGGTTAAGCGACAAGCAGTTTGGATTTAGGAAGGGCCGATCCACCATAGACGCTATGGAAATGGTTAAGGGAATAGCAAATGAGGCAAATACAGGGGACCTCCGAACGAGAGATTTCTGCGCAATGATAACGCTGGATATACAAAATGCGTTTAACAGCGCGTCCTGGAAAGGTATAGTGGAGGACTTAAAAAAAACGACAAATATTCCCGTATTTGATAAAGATGGTCAGTAGCTATTTCACGAATAGAACGATGAGAGTAGGCCAAGAACACGTAGTTGAAGTGACATGTGGTGTCCCACAGGGGTCCATACTGGGCCCCTTGTTGTGGAACATATACTATGACAGTGTATTAGAAACCGAAATGCCAGACGGAGTGTTCTTGGTGGGTTACGCCGCCGACTTGGCCACCGTAGTACGTGGCCGGTCGGGTTCCGAGATCGAAAATAAAACAAATACCGCGGTACTAAGAGTACAGGAGGAAATGGAAAGAAAGAAACTCAGACTAGCCTCCCACAAGACTGAAAGTGTACTGTTAGTAGGCAAGAGACAGCTGAGGGAGATAACAATTGAAGTCGGCGGTGAAATAATCACAACAATGAAGGTCCTTAAATACCTGGGAGTAGAGTTCGACCATAACATGAGAATGACGGCAGATGTTGAGAGTATAGCCAGGAAGGCGGAAGTCATAGCCACCCAATTGGCGAGAATTATGCCCAATCTGGAAGGGGCTAGAAGCAGCAGAAGAAGAATTTTAGCGTCCGTGGTTTACTCCGTAATGCTGTACGGAGCACCTATATGGAGTGAGGCAATTCGACACACTAAGTATAGGAAAATTTTGGAGAGCGTACAGCGGAAAACACTGTTAAGAATATGTAGCGCATATAGGACGGCATCAAAGGAAGCGCTACAAGTTATTGCTGGGGTCCCACCAGTGGAATTGTTGGTAGAGGAAAGATGCCGAACATACAGTAGGGAAGGCGGACAGACTATGCCTGAAATTAAGGCCGGGACAAGGAGGAAATTGCAGGAGAAATGGGAAGCAGGTCAAAATAAGGCTGAATGGACCAAACAGCTGATCCCGGATATAAGACCGTGGTTAAATAGGAAACATGGGGAGGTAACGAACCATGTCACGCAGATTCTGAGCGGACATGGCTGCTTTGCAGCATATCTCAAGCGCTTCAAAATCCAAGAATTAGAGGCTTGCATCTACTGTGGTGAAACGGACACGGCGGAACATACAACTTTCCACTGCCCCAGATGGTCAAGAAAGAGAATAGAATTAGAGATACGATTGGGAGAAGCAATAACAAAAAGAAATATAGTGGCGCTCATGCTAAGGAGCAACGATAATTGGAATGATATCGCCAAAACCATGAAAGCAATCATCAGTACAAAAGAGAAAGAGGAAAGAAGGCAGCAGCAAGATGAAGGAGACTAGGGTGAACTATAATATTGTGCCTAGTGAACGGTGAGGGGTGAGCTGTGAAGTGCGAACCGTGAACTGCGAAGACTGAATGGTGACCAGTGAGCAGTGGATGGGGGTTTTGTGAAGTGCGGTTTGTGAAAGGTGATTTGTAAAAATGTGATTCGTGAAATGTGAACTGTGATTTGTGAAATGTGAGCTGTGAAATGTGAATGTAAAAGGTAAATAGTGAATTGTTAAGTAAGTACTAGAATGGATCCCTCTTTCGAAGTAATACTTATGTGGTTCCGAAGGAGAGGCGGTGTTTTCAGGGGGGGCATTCGATCTGGTCAGCCCCATCAGGGTGCCAGCGACGTCCCCTAAAAAAAAAGGTTAAGTTACGTTACGTTAGGTTAGGTTCTGATTTTACCCATGTGTCGTGGGTATTACGCAGTTTACCCGGGTAATCCTAGGTTTACCCGTTAATCTAACTTTACCCGTAACATATACATATATTGAATGTACAGGTTCAACTTTTCCTACCAACACTCTTAAGTTCCAAACTTTAGTGTTGAATATCATCAAAACTAAAAATACAGATTCACTGCTATTAATGCAAAATGGACCTTCGTAATGCTACAAGAAATGCTATAAAAAAAGTAGAGCGTTAGTTTACGGTATTGATAATATTTTGTCTAGAAATGTTGTTACATTAACAATTTTACATGTGGCAACATGGATATTTTAAAATTTTAAAAATCAAGTGTGTGTCAATTTCATAGTATCGACTTTCCAAACAGGCTGAACGCCCATAATTATTTATTCTAAATGAGGTAGTACTTATTCTTTTGGAAAATACGCCACTGGTCACAAATCATGATATATAGTGGCAACAGGATGGTGCTCCAGCTCATTTTGGTATGAATGGCCAGATAGGGTTACACCAGAACTATCCTGGAAGGCGGATAGGACGGGGCGGTCCTGTGCTTTGCATCTCCAGACTCGACACCCCTAAATTTTGCTGACGCACTTGGTGTGTCAAACTCATGTAAATGACATCCGGGAACTGGAAAACTGCTTCAACCAAGCAGCAGTATGTGTAGCTGTGCACAATCCTAATGTGTAGAACACAACTGCTCGGAGAGGTGCAGATTGTGTGAATGTTGACGATGATCACTCTGAATTTTTGTCTTTAGTTTTAATTTGTTATTGTTGGTCGTTTTGTTCGTTCTTATAAAAATCACCTTATCTGCGCTACACATTCTTTTGTTACGTACAAATATAAAATTGCGACAACAGTTTAATTGATATATTTTTGATTGGGTAGGTCCTACCCAATTATAGTGATTGTAAATTGGTTTAATTAGTTGCCACCACACCTCGTACTACTACTTCCTCCTCGTTAACAGTATTCAATTTTAGACGCAACATATTTCTTTTTAACAATTTCCATAGAAATAAATACAATATAATAATAAAATATATTAGTACAGTAGTCCAAATTAAATTAAATTATCATTAACAATTAGTTATTTTGCTAAAGAACACGATGACATAATTTAAACGAATATGAAGTACATAGAGATGCCAACCAAATGCTTTATTTTGCATTTTATTTAAAGGTTTCATCTTAAATTTCTTTCAGTCAATAGTGACGAGTTACGAACGTATAATTCTTCTGATTTATTTAATTCTAGCCTGAGGAAGTTTAAGCTGTACGATAACAGGGAACATTAATTTAACAACTAATATTGAGAAACTGCTCTATATATAACGATCTATTCATTTATAACAAAAACTTTCAGTTACTAGAATCTAAGATGAAATATATTGCTATTAATTACTTCGTAATAACAGTTTTGTTGGTAAGAAATGATTTATGAAGAATTTATATTTTTTTTATTACAGAATTTATACAGAATTTTTAAATATACCGATTAATACATAAATGCTTTTGGCCATAAATTTTAATATACACATATATTCCATTCCTTCTGACACTTATACAACAACTATCGTTTGCTTTTGCTTTGCTTAATTATTATTACGTATTCGATTCTCTAAGCTACATAGCAGCGTGTTTATATTTAAATGGCAATTTATAAACATTGCTCCCAATATGAGAAAAGACAAAGACTTTTAATACCAAAATGTGTGCATCCCTGTAATCATCCATGGATACTCAGCATTATTATTACTTGTATTCATCATCATCATCATCATCAACAGCCTTTCCGTCCCACTGCTGGGCATCGGCCTCTTCTCTGCCACGTGTTTCTCCTCAGCGCTAAGGTAGAAACACGGGGGACCTACAGTTTAACGTCGAATCCGAACGACAGAAATTCCAGAAAAGGTTTTTAGCATTAAGATCCCACAGTTGCAAGCCGAATTGGGAAATTGTGTGTGG
>JABXWE010006408.1:0-68631 GCA_014611495.1 Limonius californicus | reverse complement strand
CCTTTGTGTACTTCTCTTACTAGGTCTGTTATTTGGCCCTTCGAAGTACAGTATGCAATACCACATGACCTATCAGGGAGTGCTCTATTCCTCTCTTTGCCAGTGAGCCTGCCTTTTCATTGCCTGCGGTACTCTTAATCCAGGTAGTGCCCTTGTGTATTTAAGTCTGTTATTTGACCCTTCCAAATACTGTATGAAATACCACGTGGCCTATCAGAGAGTGCTCTATTCCGCTCTTTACCAATGAATCTTCCTTTTCATTACCTGCGGTACTTTCAATCCAGGCAGTGTACTGCAGTGCCTTTGTGTACTTCTCTTACTAGGTCTGTTATTTGACCCTTCGAAATGCAGTATGCGATACCACATGACCTGTCAGGGAGTGCTCTATTCGGTTCTTAACTAGTGAGTCTGCCTTTTCATTGCATGCGATACTCTCAATCCAGGCAGTGCACGCTAATGCTTTGTGTACTTAGGTCTGTTATTTGGCCCTTCGAAATACAGTATGCAATACCACATGACCTATCAGGGAGTGCTCTATTCCTCTCTTTGCCAGTGAGTCTGCGTTTTCGTTGTCTGCGATACACAGCTGTCTTTGTACCCATTCCAAAGTGATGCTGTTGCAAGTGTCCAGTTCGCCCAGGACTTCTAGGCAGTTAAGTATTAACTCATTTTGAGTGCTTGACTGTTGCTTCTGATGAAGCTCCGCATATTTTGACAGCGTTTCATCATAATGTCCTCAACGCAAGCAGTTATTACAGTTACTTCTGACTGGCAAACAACAGCATGTCTGCCAAGGTTTATATTGACTGCATTCGCTGTGCCTATTTCAAAAGCGCCTGCTTCATTTTATTCCCCATTTTTGACCCGTTTGTATAGTAGGTTATTCTGTAGTAGCTTTTTGGTCCGCAGCTGCTCCCCTTATATCATCCTCTGATATGATAAGAGAGAGGGGTTTGTTTCTATCTGACTCCATATTGCGTAAGCAGTTATCTTATAAGTTTTTAAAGATTTTTGTGTGAAAATCTTTTTTCCGGAGTAACTCTTCCGGTTGGTTTATACCGTGCTTGTAAACTCCACCATTAAGTGTAGTACAAGGAGGTCAAGGAGTGGTTGTTATAGCCCTTGTTATCTGTCCGCGTTAGCAATGTGTTCAATCCGATCAAAATACTGACCTTCCTAATAAGTTGGATATTAATCACTGTGTGAATCAGAACGAAGGTCTAATAATTAACAATGATATTTTTTCACTTAAATTTATCATTTTCCCACAGTAAATGTTCACTAACCGCCATAGTTAAAAGCTATAATACTAAAATTCATTTACAAATTTCACCTTCAAAATCTGATTTCAAAGTGTTGACTGTTGACGAAACCATTTTCTAACTGCATTCTGCAGTTCAGCAGTTGAAGTGAATCGCTATCCTTTTATCGATTGTTTTAATGGACATGAAAGCCGTATAGGGATGAATCGGGATTATAAGGCGGGTGTTCTAACAGTTCCCAGCGCATGCGCGTAAGCATGTCTTGAATCACTCGGGCTACATGGGGGCGGGCATTATCATGGAAAAGAATGACACCGTTTATTCTTGACGCTGACATGTAAACGTTGTAAGGTGTTCGGGTATCGTTCAGCATTGATGGTGACACCAGACTCTTTCAACTTCAACAGTAGTACACCTTGATAATAAAAAATACGGTTAACATTACTTTTCCCGCTTAAATTTGTGATCGGAATTTGTTTGGCTTCGGAAAAGCTGCATGATCTGACGCTTCGATTCCGGTTCATAGCGATAACACCAAGATTCATGACCGGCAACGATCCGGTGTAAGAAGGTATTGCCTTCTTTTTGGTAGTACATCAAATATTATAGTGACAATTCTGAAGGAAAATTCCTTTGGTCATCAGTAATAAGTAGCAGTGGAATACACTGAGCAGCAACTTTCTGATAACCAAGAGTTTGAATAATGGAATGAACGTATATTATCTTTGGACAGATTTTCTATAGTAAACACCATTTCCGAGCTGCATTAAAATGCACACAAAGAAGCAACCGCAAAGAAATTCGACAGATGCCTCACTAATGTGTCAGTAAACACTTTCAACAACGGCATGCAATTGTCGTCACGATCAAGTCACGCCTACACGACTCAAACGTGTTTCTATTGAACAATCTTTGTATAACCTAACAATTTTGTATACATGCAGGTAATATATCCAGGTTTCGGAGTAACGATTAATCTCTAATCAGACTGACTGAACAAGTTTACATAATTAGTTATGGGAAATAGTTATTGATCATCAACCGACATTCTCATTAGGATATCTAATTTCAAGTTCAAATAATTGACGCAAGCGATAGAACATGCACTTCTTATGACAGAGAATCCAGTTTCTAACTCGAATCGAGATAATGAACATTGCATTTTTTGGAATGCTCCACACATGATTAAAGTCACCTGGCTAGTGCATTGATTCCGTGCCTATTGCATGTGCAGCTGCATGAGTATGTGTAACCAGCCTACCTTGAGAAGTATTTACATTTTTATTTCCAACGGCAAGCTTTACTTTCAGTTATCACACTATTTCTAGCGGATTTGACGTCAATTCCAATATTTATTATTTATAGAATACTTTCACAACCTTACACACAAGCGTTATGAAACATTCATTCAACAAATTAATTCATTGTTAATAACTGTACCGAGTAACTATTACTACTCTAATATTCGCATCCGTTTAATTAATATGCAAATAGTATATCTGAAGGTTTGTTTGCAGTTGCGCTAAATAAACTTTATTCTTAATCAGTCAGAACACTACTATTAATAATTATAACTGATTTAATTGCTTTCTGCTTCTATATTCGTTTTCCAACGGGATAAAATGTCACTTTTCAAAGCAATATAAATATGGTTTATTAAAAATATATAAATCTTAAATACAAATTAAACGAAAAATAAACTTTAATAAGATTACTTTAAATACTTCCTCATGGGCCAGGTAATGGGGAAAAGGATTAGAAAACAAACAATAAAGCATGTTAGCACCTCAACAAGAAAGCAGGCGGTCGACAAGAGAGAAGTTGGAAAGGAAGAGATATAGCAGTCGTCACAAAATAAATGCGTCTCATTAACGGATATGAACAAGGCAAAGAGTAAGGAAAATGCAAATTGAGCATCGAAACAAAAATACAAAAGAAATAGACAGCGCAAAAACTAAAGAAAATCAGTTGGATTAATACTGGGATATACGAACATTAAATGGAAGAGAAGAAAAAAATAAACGAAAGTGGACTACAGATGTATATTTGGATGGAGTGAATGGAAAAAAAGTGAAATGGAGTAATAGATGGATGGATAGAAGAATGGATGTGCGGGAACAAAATGTGGGGTAATGAAGATGAAGGAGGGAGTAGGATTCATAAGAACACATGACACGGAGAAGAAAATAACATGAGAGGCAATAAACTCAAGAATAATATTTAAAGAACTAGAACAGAAACAACAACTATAATACAGATATATGCTCATACAGAAGGATCGAGGGAAACAAAAGTAGAAGAATTTTCTGATGGATTATAAAAAGTTGTGGATAGAGTAAGAGTAAAAGACAAATACGTAATGGACCAATGAAAAGATAATGGAAGAAGTTGAACAACAGCCAATAACAAGCAAAACACAAGAAAGAATACTACATACTACAAGAATGGGCCAAGAGAATTAAACGTAATAAAATGCACGAAGAGTCGATAAAAGGAAAGTAGGTAGACCAAGAAAAAAGTAGGAAGGCAGAGTAAAATAAATTGGCCAGACAAGAAGGAAAACAATAATGAAGATTAAGACCATGTTAGGTGATAAAAGACAATGGAAGAATTGAATGGAGGCTTGTAACGGGATAAGGTTGATCGAAGAAACAAACAAAGATACCTCCTCTAGCGATGAAATTCATCATTTTTAGCTAGTATATTTATGGAACATTTGGAAGATAGAACTTTTCATTAAATCAATCTAAAAATTATTTTTTGATTCCGGTATATCCATACCATTTTAGCATGTTTTGATAGTTGATTTACGTTTATTGATGATTTTTACCTACATTAATACCATTTTCATAATATATACGCACAAACATAAAATTTACATTAGATGCAGAACAAAACAGAGGTATTAATTATTTAGACTTAAATCATAAAATTAATTGTAAAAATAAACTGGAATATTCTCTTAGAGAAATCCTACACTATACCAAAGGATTCTTGTCACCCTAAACACATAAATTAGCAAACTATAGGGCTTTAATACACAGAGCTCTAACAGTTCCTCTAGATAACAATAGATAAACCAAAGAGATTTCGATTACAAACAAATTACACTCAGTAATAGCTGCAACACAAAACTAATTGACATATTAATTAATAAAAAGAATAATTACAAATAAGCACTTCAAAAAATCCCGAAAACCACTCTGACGAAATTTAATACATCTCCATTCAATATTTCGGTCATATATCAAAGAAAATTGCTAAAATTATAAACAAATCAAGCATAATCAAAAAAGATTTTAAAACAACCAAAAAATGGAATACCTTTTTCACTTTGAAAGATAGGACTAATGATTTCTTACAATCTGGTATGTATGTACAAATTAAATTGTTCATAGTGTAATTCTGTATACATAGGCCAGACAGCTAGAAATTTTTGTACCACATAGAAACAACAAACATAAATACAAATACCTACAAAAGTAAACTACGGTAATAACTTGTTAGAACACAACCGTATCTTCACATCTTACAACTTAACACTTTTTCGCTTCTATGGTGAATAACCTAATTTAGATATACAGTGTGATAGAAAATTATTGAAGGACACGTTACCTCAATTTGGTGTGTTCCTTGTTACTGTTTTTATTATTAACGGTGTTTTTCAAGATTAAAAGGCCGAATCGGTCGCTTTATTAAATAATACAATCACATTAAAAAAAATTTTTTTGAATAGATGTACAAAGTGTGTAACTTTAGGTTAGCGAGGTGTTCACAGTAGAGCAAGATAAATATATTTGGCATTCGGAGAATGTGAAGATTGTTTAACAGTCTCAATCAGTTCCAAGGGCAATTCCCAACGAATCAATTCGCTATGAAATTTTCAGTCAGCATGTACATCGTATTGTTCAACGATACAAAAAAACAGACAGTAAAGAAAAGTCTAAAGGCATGACATATGTACTAACGGAACACGGTACGGGATATTCGGCAATGAACTAATGCAAATCCCAACATCATCATCATCATCTGACATGGAGCCGACTCGAGAGTCAATCCTGGATACGCCAGGCCCACCCCATGCCAGTAAGTGGGTACGGATTCAAGGATAGGGTAGGATCGGGTGGGGCATTGCCCAACGTTAACATGTCGGCAATGCATACCGCAAGACACCGCTGCTGCAACACCGGGTAGTTAGTAAGATACGCATCAATGGGTGGTTGAGTACGTACCCGAGACCGTTATGCTCTTAAGCATTTGAACCTACTAACTATGATAGCAAAGCTTCACAATGTTCTGATTTCACATTTATCTCGTCTTCTAAAGTTACATAGTGCACCTATCTTAGTGTCCTAAGATCTAACAGTTTCTTCATAGGTACTCCCTGACTGATTTAAACTGACCTTTATGCGATTACGCCTCTGAGCCTAATATCTTGGGGATCGAGATTTACAGTGTTCGTAGGTCTTATCTAGTTAATGCGATTATACATTTGACCCTAATAAACTTTGGTATCAAAGTTTCACAGTGTTCTTATTTTACATCTATCTATTGTTCTAAGGTACTGATTGAACATCTCTTAGTTTCCTAATGACTAATAACCTACTTAATATTTACTCCCAAACTTATGTTACCTGCCCGTTACGCGGTTATGCGGTTAGCTCTAATAAACCTTGGTATCAAAGGTTCACATTGTTATTATGTCACATTATGTGTTGTTCTAAGGTCACTGAAGGTTCACATTGTTCTTATGTCACATCGTATTGTTCAACAATACAAAGAAACAGACACTAAAGGAAAGTCTAAAGGTACGACATATGTACTAACGGAACACGGTACGGGATATTCGGCAACGAACTAATGCAAATCCCAACAAATTATTAAAATGTTTGTCTCGTCAAATAGGTAATGAGCATAATATTGTTTTAGTAACTGAGTTACTGAACATTTATATTGTAGGTCTTTCATACGCTTCGTGGCAGAATGCTTGTGGTATTACACGAAAAATATGTTTTTTGTACTTATTTTAACTGTAATCTAACTGTCTTAATAAATTCTGTTTCGTTTTCGTATCGTGCTTTACAACAGGAAAAGTCTTTAAAAATCTGCAAAGGTAATTTTCTAAAAAAAAATTAGTACGAAAATATTTTTTAACAAGCACTGCCTGATTTTTAAGTTTCTCATTTTTTTGAAATTTCTACGAACCCCACTGGGATTGGTTAAAGCCACATAAAGTAGTAAATGAACAAGAAAAATCTGGATGAAGAGGCAGTTTCAATCACTTTTGATCTCACTATATTTGGAAGCTCTTCACATTTACAAGCACTCAGTCGTTACTGACCACACCAAATTCGAAACCACCATCCAGTGCGCTGTTTCGCTAACCGCAAATGTTTATTTGTATTGATTTTGAAAAAGAAATTATGAACAATATTGTTCCGAATTATTCATTAATATTAATTTCAACGAACTCTGGCAAGAAACAAACAATTCAGAAACTTTACTCTGTTTATGATTATAATGTTTTGTGGGAAAATTGTAATATCGTGCCTTCTCATGAAGATCTTAGAACTGGTTAATTCCCCTTTCGCAGAAACAACTCGACGTCTAAGGTTAGCCGGTGGTTAAAATTCTAATTACGTACGTATGTCACCCTCTCTTCCTGGAACGACGATCGTGGTGCGGTTCCCAGTTCCTTGAGAAACTGAAAAGTGCAGCCGGGCTCACACGTTCTATTTTCAGGAGATCCTACAGATGTTTGTCTTCAAATGAACATTAAAGTCATCATCACACGTGCATGACACATAGAAGCCGCTGTAAACATGAACTGTTCGAAATATTCATTATCATTTTTTCTTTGTTATTGATGCATCCCGGAATGAATGTTTTTAGTGCTGTAAAAACAGGGAATGAAATGTAACGAGAAGATTAGTTTTGATTTTATTCCGTTAGATTTGTTTGGTTTGTGTTTTTAGGTACTTCTTTCTTCAGCCAGTGTTCATTGCCGTTGTTTTTATTTAATTCTCATGTCAAATCTGTTTGCTACTGCACTTAACAATTGGTAATTCATTCAAGAAATCCAAATTTAAGTTATTTTCCAACTTAGTCTACCTACAAACAAAAATGAAAAATGTTAATTGAACATAAGCAAAGCAATTTGAAAAGCAGGTTACGAGTATCTGATTCCGTTTTAAGGAAATGTTAGTGGTTTGTTTGCGTTTAAATTTACCTAACGAATTTTTCTGTTTTTTAAAGAAACGTAGTCGTCTGATAACTCCATGATTCCCATCCCACCCAGCTCAGCACATTTCGTGCTATTTACGGGTTTAACATGCCCCACCCTTGAAAAACCCCATGCTCCAACTACAACTAAACCATCACAAACACCCTAGGAAAGAGCAGTGCTCAGGATTCGAACCAGAGCGCTGTGGTCACTACTCTCCATTGTCTAGTGCTAGTGTTCTAGGCCTTTTAGATTTCACGCTGCGATAGTCAAAATTAGCTTTTAACTTGGTCACCGACATAACCTTTAAGAAATACCGGAAAATGGGCAAACCTAATTGCATTTTAAATTATTTTGTACGATCTAGACATACATGCATTCAAATAACGTCAATTTTGACACAATTCGTTATTTTTGTGATATTTTTTACTTTTCTTGCATTCGTTTCTTTCTGTACCAACTATAATTTTGTTAATTTTTGAATTAATTATTGTAAATTTTTCAAATAGTTGATTTTTGCTTTGTAATTTTGGTTTTTTCTATTGTTTAGTTTTGAAACATTTTGTTAATTAATTTATTTTACATTTAATTTGAATTTTAAAAGTGGGAAAGGGGGCTTTATTTATCCTGTATTAATTTCTGTTGTTATGGAAACAAATAGTAGGTAGTATATTGAGTAGCCTACATTTAGGCGCTTCTTAAAGAATCTTTGAGAAGCTCTATCCTTGAAAGGAAACACTTTTGACCATACATTTATTAACAAAAAATGTTTGTTTTCATGTATACTTTAAGCCCTAGAAGCTTGTCCATGCAATTTATTAACACCCTGTATACGATGGCTACATGCACAGCAATAGAAATTTTGTTTTAGTGTCTGAAAATTATGAAAATTTGAATCCAGGAGGATTTCAAAAAATTTGACTGTTTGCGGTAGGCTTAGAAGACCGGGAGGGCCGTATAGAAAATGAATTATTGCTAGTGAAACGAATAAAAAGAAAACATTGGATACAACTTACAAGTGCCATGGACCATGACATGTACGGTCGCAAAGTGTGGAAAATGCTCAAAAACAGGAGAAAGTCTGTAAATGAATTTGTCAATATTAGGAAGATCACATTAGATACATGGGAAACATACTTTAAGGAACTTTATAGTAACGAAGAAAATATAGAATTAATAGAACGAGAAACAAGACAAAAAGAAACAATTTAAGAACCCAAAGTAACGGAAAGAATTATAAAATTGAAAAACAGAAGACTCCCGGAATAGACAACAAACCCAACGAGCTTCTGAAATATGGTGGCAAACAACTAGTCCAAGAACTACTGGATTATGCAATATCATCTTGGAAACGTCTATAATATCTGAAGATTGACACCAAAGCTTAAAAAAAGGACAAAAATTATAGAGATATAACGCTCCGTTGCTCAACAATGAAGCTGTTCACAAGCATATTAAAACTGAAGCTTGAAAAGTACATCACAAACAAAGACCAACAAAGGGATTCCGGAAAAATAGATCAGCAACAGATGCACTGTTTATAATAAATCAAATAAAAGAAAAAGCCATAGAATTTAATACACCTGCTTTATAGATCTAACCAAAGCTTTTGACAGAATCCGATTAGGCGACATTATCCAGATACTCATTGAAAGGCAAATACCTTTCAACATAATGAAAGCCATATACTGCCTCAATGTTAACAACAGTACAAAAATTAAAGTAGACCATCAACCAACTAAAAACACACCCACCTCTAGAGGCATTAGGTAAAGAGACGGTCTAAGTCCATCTCTCTTTAACCTTATAATGGATACTATCATAGAATCTCTTAACATGGGTACAGACTGAACAACAAAATAATCTGAATAAATAAGCGAAGACGACTTTCAAATGCAACTTTATGGATTCTTTCAATCGAGTCGAAGATACAATATGATAATAGCCATAGACAAAACAAAAAGTATGATTTTTGTTAAGGAACGGAGATGTAGCAAGATTCGTTAGAGGGAGAAGAAGAAAATGGAATGAGCACGTCCAAAGAGCAGACGATGAAAGATTAATCAAAATAGCAAGGGATCAAAGACCAAAAGGAAAAAGAGATCCCGGAAGACTGTTAAAAAGATGGATGGAAAGCTGGGTCTCCACATCGATTGAAACACCATAAGGAATGAATGCGTGAAGAAAAACAGGTTTCGACCTAAATAAAAGAAGAAGAAGAAGAAGAACGCGATGTAAATTGGTCATAAACACAAACATGATTGAGCAAGTAATGCATTAGTACCTTAGAATTGAGCTGTGTAGTGATCAAAACCCGGCAAAAGATCTAAGAGGGCAAATCACCAAAGCTACCGCAATATCCGGATGTCTGAAAGACGTAACACAGAACAACAAGTATATGTGAATGGATAGCAAAACAAGAATATATAAGACCTGCATTAGACCTATTATGACATGCGGAATCGAAATACGAGCAGACACTAGAAAAACCAAGAATATGCTAAGAACAGCGGAAATAAGGACATTAAAAGCCAGTGGCGGCTCGTGAGTTAAGAAAGAGGATGGGCACAAGAAAAAACTTACCTATTTTTTGTACATAAAATCCATTCTCCTATTTTTCATGCTGGAAAAGACGTCTATGACTTTGTTGTCAAAATCCGGGATAGACTGGACGAACTTCTTTTCTATTGATAGGACCGCGAATGCGTTCGGTCGATCTTTTTGCACACAATTAACTTCCATCATTGAAAAAACGCCACTTTCGTCTTTGAATTCAAACGCGCGATTGCGCGAAAACAGCGCTCCAAAGTGTAAATTCAAACGTTGACTTTAAATGGGGAACAATGTGCTCGATGCCCCATTCGCCTGGTATATCGCGTATAGCGAAGATAACCGATAGGCAACCGAATCATCCTCTAAATAGGTACAAATCAGAGCGTTCCCCGGAACATAGTGCGGAAGGAAAATTTGATACCATCGTTAAAATAATGAAATTAAAATAATGCTCTGAATTACATGCGAATTTCTTTCTGTGTTTATCTTGGTGGTTGGGTGGGCACGTGCCCTTGTGCCCTTTAGTACAAGCCGCCACTGTTAAAAGCAATAGCTAGGAAAACACTCAGAAATAGGGTTCGTAACGATGGCATACGGCAAACATGCGGAGTTACAGATATAGTACGATAGGGTCGACAAAGAAAAAGAGCATGGCGAGGCCACGTCAAGAGAATGGACTAGACCAGAATAGATAGAATTGTATTCGAAGGACAGCCAACAGGCCGTCGACCTACTGGAGGACCACACAAAAGATGGAAAGACAGCTGGCAATCTGTATCTCAAGAAAATTAAGACTCTTACAATAGGATGATAACCGATCAATAGATCTCAAAGAAGAAGAAAAAATGAATGTGCTGGCTCAATTAACGGTTGGCCCAGAAAACTCCAGCCTAATAACTTTTCAAATGTGTGGTATTGATGATTTACATGTGAGGAAAACCATCAAATAACATAAGTACCATGATTATAAATCCACACCTGTATAAACTCTTCATCCTGGTGATGGTAATAAAACATTGGACTTTTGATATTGGTTACATGAAAAATTGCAGCAAACTCCACATTTTTCCAGAAAAATATTAAGGACTGATGAATCTTTATTTGCAAATTCGGGAATGTTTAACAGGAAACATCTTCATCGCTATGCAACAGAGAATCCCCGTTTAATAAGAGAGACTAGGCCGCAAGTTCAATATTATTTGAACCTATGGGCTAGCCTTTCAGATAATGCGGTTCTGGGTCCATTTTTTATCGATAGACATTTAGATGGGCATGGATACTTGCTTTTTTTGTAAACTAATTTAGAAGATACGCTAGACGACTTGCCATTAGTAAACCTTCAAAATCATAAATAGTACCAGCCAAACGGAGCTGGTCCTTACAACGCCCGCATTGTTCGAGATTATTTAGATGCACGGTTTCAAAATTCAGCTCGTTGGCCTCCACATTCGCCATACTTAACGCCTATGGATTATTTTCTGTGAGGCAATGTAAAAGACGCTCTATATGCAAGCAGTGGACGAAGTGAATTTGAGATCTTAAATAACGGCATGCACTTTGAACAAGGAAACGGTTATGTTGGTTACCAATTTGAAAAGCTAATTTTTTTGTCTATCTAATGGTGTGATAATTCAATATGGCGTCCATAAGAAATAAGAGAGTTGACTATAGCACCTTGAAATCTAAAAGGCCTAGAAAATTTCTGTAAATGCCACTCAAGTCACAGTGACCAAAACCATAAACTTAATGGTAGGGAAGATAATAACTTATTTCTAAAATCACAATTATCAAGCTTTTCGTGATAAATCAAGAATGAATCAAAATATTCAGGTTTCTTTTCAAATTCTCAATCGCCATAAAAAAGCGCTATTTTTCTATAATTTAACCGACCTGGTATACCTTACCGTTTCCGAGATGCCAATGGTGAGCATCGGAAAATTCACCACCCTGTATATCTGTTCTTCCAAATTGTATTACAGACAAGTCTCGGTTTACGAACTAATTCCGCACCGAGACATTCTTCAATATACGTTTAGTTCGTTATAATGTATCTTGCAATCTTAAGATTCTGCGATACATATCGTATACGATTTACCATGTTAATGCATCAAAACCGTGCTAAGCATAGAATGATATATACAATAAAATGGAAATTTTGTGCGAATTGTAACATTCGTATAACTAAGAGTTATTTGTATTGGAACTTAAAGCTTAATATCCTTGCTGCTTTTAATACATATTAGAGCGCTTGTTTCTTCCCTAAGACTAGCCGATAGTCATATCCGCTGGTAGTACTTGATTTATAGTTTATAGGAAGTAATTGCTACGACAGAATTAGTGTTTACTATCTTTATTTTCATTTATTAATACGCGTAAGGTTTCTAGTAACTAAAACAGAAATCTCAGTAGGCGATCGTGGACTAGAGGTTAACGCGTTAGACTTCTGGTTTGGGGTTTAATTCCCAGTACCGGAACATCGAATTTTTACCGGCAGTTCCCTCTCGCAAGGTAATGGCAAACCAGCGAGGTATTCTACCGAGTAAATCTTCTGTGGAGTAGAAGTGTTTACACTTCCCGTACTCCGGAGCTCACGTTGAGCCGTAGGTCGTCCTCTATGTCTGTGGTACCTTAAAACGCGCAACAGATGTATAGGAGAGAAGATTGCTACGTTTCGTAAGAGACGAAGCATCCAAAACAAGAAGAATTAGCGAGAGGTTTCTAGAAATTACAACAGAAATCTCAGTAAATTGTTTGAATTTTCCATCTACATCATCTAGTAAGCAAATTACCTAATGATAGTCCTTCCTCTTTATTTCATTTTGATTTGTTAATTGTTATATTCATAAGGGAAAGACCCTAACAGAAACAAATAACGAAATGGAGAAAACCCCGAAATTGCTAAAATAAAAGGTAAATAACTGGAAAAGGTGAAGCAAAATATGTACTAGGCAGTATAAAATATGTGGTTTATTAGTATAGAAGAAAAGAGCATATACGAAACGCGCACACAACAAACAAAATTAGTATTCAAAAACATAAAGCAAATGGACATATTCAAATCGAGGGCATGGAAGCTCAAACAAGTCCAGCAAGAATAGAAGAGATAATTCTTAAACGATCTTGAATATGTCAACAGGGACCATGACTGCCACAAGCAACACGAAACATGAATTAAAGAAATATATAAACGGAGTACTTACAAACACCCAACTACCTACTTTACTTACATTTAAGCTATGTATAAGAAGAATACCGAGTATATACATTCACCTTCAAAGAAAATATAGAAACGCAGTCATCAGAAACGTAATGGTACAATACGAAGACAAGCTCTTAGTAAAAGATGTATATATAAGATATATACAACTGTAGCACTAAGTTTGTATTTATAAATATACAGGATGTCAATTTAAAAACGTACAATGTGTTATATATCTGGAAGTAAAAGAGATATTCAACTTTTCTAGAAAACGTTTCATCATAATGACTCAAAAGGTAACCTCTCCCCACTCAATACCTTAGGTTCTAGGTATCTTCAAAAAACCATTTCAAATGGTAATATCCACTTTGTTATACCTCATTGAAACACTCCTAGAAAATGCTATTCAGCAGTAGCAACCTTTTTTTTTCAGAATCATTTCGGAAAAAATAACTAAAAAATATCAAGCTCTGAACCAATTATTGTAATTAATATCTGAAAATATTAGATTATATGTTCACAATGAGTTCCATTACTCTCTACGCAATAGTAGTCTACTCTCGAATTCTCTCCGAAGATTTTGGAAGGTTTGTGGCGGAATACCTCGGCACTCCTGAACTATTCGTTGTGGTAGTTGTGCAATGGACTAAGGCTGAGTCTTGTAGGCAATAGTTTTTAAGTAACCCCATAAAAAAAGTCTAATGGGGTCCAATCTGAAGATCTTAGGGGCGATTCTACTGGTGCTCTTCTACCAATCCATTGTCCTGGATAATTTTAATTACTAAACTGGTTCAGAAACTTTTTTATTGTACCAGTAACGAGCTGGAAAAACAAAATTCTACTGAATAGGATTTTCTACGAGCTTTTCAATGATGTATCACAAAGCGGTTGTTACGATTTGAAATTGTTTTTAGGCGGTACCTACAGCCTAAGGTTTTGAATGGGGAAGATTACCTTATCAGCCATTATGATTCACCCTCCGTTTTGTAGAAAAGCTCAATACCTATCTTTTACTTCCAGAGATATAACACATTGTACGTTTTTAAATTGACACCCTGTATTTAAAGCATTACAATTACAATCAAGGATTGAGATGATCAAAAACCATATCCTATATAATCAGCACAGATGTTCGTTCTGAAAAGATTGTTCTTATTAAAATACAATGTTTACAACAAAATAACTGTTTAGGAGTGTTGAGTTTTCCCGACTTACAAAAAGTGTCGCTGGTGTTCGTTCTTGTGACGCAATAAAACTTCTACGGAAACATAAAAACGATATAACAACAATTATTAATGCCATTAAAGAATTATATAATGACAAAACTTGTTTAATCAGAGCAATTGCTGGGGAAAGTAAAGAAATAAAAGTAGGTAAAGGTAACAGACAAGGCCGCTTATTGATACTTGAATCCGTTTAACAATTATATGAATGTAATTATTAACAACTGCAATAAAGTTTGGAAATTGAACTATTATAAGATAATAGGCAGTTAACGATAATTTTCTCTGCAGATTCTATGGATGGAAAGCAATATTATCTAGCGAGGTTTCTCTTCCAGTTTCTTTAACGGATTGAAAATGAAATTATCTAACATGACACGTCCTTGAAAACCCCATGCCCCAACACAAACACCCTATGTAGTGCAGTGCTCAAGATTCGAATCTAAACCACTTTGGTAGAATAGCTCCGAAGCAAAGCGCTGCGTCCACTACTCCACCGCGGTCCCCAGCAGTATGACTGTTATATATACAATCACTGCTAAACTATCGAGGACCTCAATAGTAATGGCAATGGAATAAGTAATGCTGGGCATAACATTAAAGAGCAAGAAAGATGTAATAACAGGAACAACAAGATTAAAGTGAAAGTGGTCAAACCGCATAAAAAGATTAACCAACAATATGTAGACTAAACGTGTATTAGAATGGAAACCTAGAAAAACAAAGAGATGCCTGGAAAGACCAACCATGAGATGGAAAGATGATATTGTTAAGAGGAGAACGAGGTCGATACAGAAAACTCGTAAACAATATTATGAGGAGGCCTATACCCAGCAGTGAGTGGCAACAGGGTAAGAAAAAGAGGATATAGTACAGCATACGTAGAGCAACACTGTCCGGATATCAATGACGCATTTCCGGTTTAACCCATACACTGACGTTGTTTTAAATATCATGCAAATCTTAACTAATCGTTTATTAATTTAAATTGGTTATTACAAAAAAAGTTGCTATATAAATAATAAATTCCATATTCTCAGAATATACAATTTCCAAACTAGCGAATATGACACGAATTTATCTATAAAGTTATTTTTGGACCAATCGAAATTGTGGCTACCTTTTTTGGCAATGATCTTAGAAATATTGAAATTGGGGACATAAATGTAATGTAATATCAATGTTGTTTTATTATTTGTCTCTTACATACCTTTCGTTCTTAAAGTTATATCAACAATTCTTGCGCGAATGTCATTCATATCTAGTTATTGCCCTCAGAAATAGCTAGACTAATGATTCCTTGAATGTTTACCTGCTTAAATAATGAGCACTGAGCAGTAGACCTGGAGCTCCACTTTTATGATTAAGGAATAATTATTAACATATTTAATAGGTACATTAATCATCTCTGTTTTATTTTTAAACCAATTAAATGCATCCGTTGTTTTAATAAAATTGAAATAGAGCAAATTCATCCCAATATGTTATCTTTAATTACAGAAACTCCAACAGCGTTAAGAGTATGATCTAAAACTAATTGCTGAGCTGGAATATTATAAATATATTATTGTAATTGTTAGACAGTGGTTTTTGTCTACTGATAAGATTTCCTAAATGTACGCTCAACAAATAAATATTTACAGAAGTATACGTAGCTTATATCGGCTCTCAATGACATCTGAAGAATTGTAAGGATTTGAACGAGAAGCCGGGCCAAGTGTCTCTTGGAATATAAGGAAAAACCAAGGGGTAGCAGAGTAGCTAAGAAGGGTCAGCAACGGTAGTCTACGAAAGGCAGTGTTGTTGGTTGCTAGGCCTAAGCTTGTATATCTTTAGCGTAATAACTAAATAATAGTGTACGCGATTATCATATAAGCTGGGACAAGGTGCGAATTTAGTGTTACCACTTATGTATAAAGATGGGGTACAATGGCAATATCAGTTAATATAAGCAGTGGCATCGCTGGCGAGGTTATACTTTATATCCCATGAAGTGTTATGTGTGTTTATGCCTATTACCTAATTGTTATTGTACGTGGTATGCAAGCGCTGAATCCCATTACAGTTATTATACAAGATTGATGTGTCTATGTAAGTAGTTGTTGGAAACAGTAACGTAGTTAATATAAGTAGCTATATGAGTAGATAATGTGTGTGGCATGCTTAATCATTATCCCTTTAACAATGATTGGGAGAGGTAGTCAGCTGGCAGAGTTAGCCTCGTGAGGGCGCCTAGTTGAATTATTATTATTACTATGAATGTTACATCAATGCGAGGAAGGCATCGGCTGACTTTGACGTGGAGGAAAGGTCGCTAATTATACTCTCCGCTTTGCATGTGGGGCTGGGGGGGAATGTCCCCCTGCGAGACCCTGTGATTCACAGAATGTCTCGTTGGACATAGTCCAGTTGCAGAGTTTTCTTTGGAGGATTGCTGCCCCGGAAAATATGCATAATTTATTGTAGTAATTATTCTATGATTACGAATGGCTGCGGCCACAACAACTACCCGTTAGATGAGTTTATGTATCCTGTTCGAGTCCCAATCCAGAGGTAGGGGGCTGGCGGACCCCCGTTGATTACAACTGCCCAATATTTATTGACAGATCACTAAGTCTGTGTTTTATTATCTGTTGCATGTCACCTGCCTGTCGCCGCCAGTGAGCTCTGATCGCATCCGTTGTTAATTTACCCAGGAACTGCATAAATGAACTGCAGAAGCACTGCAACCGTATTTAAATTTAAAATTCAGTACTTTTTTATACGCCCCCCCGTAAGTTTGACTCTAACATAATGTGAAAACTGCGTAAGAAAAATAGGCCTGTAGAGAGTTATACATATATAATAATAAGATTCGAATACGATAGGCTGTTCGTTAGCCATTCGATAATCCAGAAAATATTTTGTCCATTCATCGTGTTTGTGTTCCAAAAAAAAAAAATTGGACTGGATTGCATCGTTGGAATCTATAAAATTTTGAGTTCAGTTTTGGTTTTTTCCTTGTTTCTGCTCACATTCAGGTTGTGTTTTATAAACATATAACGGATCCTGTTAGTTATATCCGTGAATATATTATACAAAACCAACTAAGCCTTATTGCAGAAATAAGCTAAAATTTCTTTTCGATCGTCGTTCAGACTCCAATGATCATACTTTTTAAGAAAAACTAGAAATCCATGATTTTACTTGTTTACGATTTCCTCTTCCTTTGCGTAATAAATATTCAGAAATTGCAATGCAACTGTATATACAGTTTTGACAACATATTTTTCACGGTTACGCATGTTATAGTTTATTTTCCTAAGAAAAACTACAAACAATGTATTATGTTAAGCATGTAGTGTAAATTGTTTGCTATAGCTTCTACGGAAAAGCGAACCCGAAGTAATGATACTATAGAAAACATTCCTATTTAACATAATGGGTAAATTTTAATCATAGTAGTTGTACAGAAAATTATTTTTGAAAAAAACTTCTACAGGATTGTGTGATAATGACAATGTTTCATTTGAATGTAGTTACTACCCTTGAAACTAATATCAGTTAATGTGCAATACAAGTTTTCAGGTTGTGATAATATGGCATTTATTAGAACTATTCCTAATTCCACGTGCATGTGCAAGTTTTTAAAATATAGAAATATATTACCGGTAACTCTCGATTTGCGACGATTCTATTTACGCCGATTCTCAATATCGTTGCGTGCTTACGTGTCACATGCGTTGTATTTAATTTTATTATTTAAAGTGAGACAGTAAGAAGCAGTGGGTAATAAGAGAAATGTAGTAATGGTGCACGTAGGTGAAGAAACAAGAAAAGAAGATGAAGGTGATTCGAAAAATAGAAGATGTCCCATCCTAATCCTAATATCTGTAAAAATATAAGCTTACCTCTATCGACTACGACTACCATTATGAAAAATGCAGATAAAGTAAAACGGTCTACGCAACAATCTATGGCAAGTAAATTACAGACGGCAAGAACATTTAAAAATGGAGAAATGATTCTCTTTGTATTGTTTAGTTCTTTTTATTTGATTTAAGAATGTACATCTAGGTAACTACTTTTTATAATTAAATATACATTAATTTCAAAGTTGTAAGTAAAATAATGTTACATTACATAGGCGTATTTGGCGACGATCTGGAACCTACCTCAATAATTCGTATATTCATTTTACGCCGATTCGGAATACGCCGGCACATTTAGGAACGGAGATTCGGCGTAAACCTTTACTGGTATAAATTATGTCTTTTAATACTGTGTTTTTTTTTCAATTTTATCCTTCTTCACTTTACGTATTAGGTAGTTTGGCCTATTATGGAACCGTCTGCTTCCTTAGTAGCACTTGGATTATTCCCAATTCAGTTGAGTAATTGGGCTAGCTGGAAAGGTCTGTGAAGTGATGTACACGAACACACATATTAAGAAACACCTGCATAAGGGGGAGACTGCAAATATATGACTTACAAGAAAAAAATAGAAAAAACCTTGCACAAATTATTTTGAAGAATAATAAATACCTTCTTTTAAAAGGCAACAGAAATAACAAGAAAAAGTACACTCTCATAAATATTTGGATGCCCTTGGCTTTATTTTATATAAATAAAGCTTCTAAAAATGTAAAAATATACTGGGTTGTCCAATAGGTTCGAATAGCTGACGTCACCCCCCCCCCCTTCCTTTAGAAACAGATCTTGTTCAGTTTATAAATCTATTTCTTTTCACTCGAACGAATACGTTGACACACACCTACGGTCTTTGTGTGGCGTACAGGGTACAAATGATTTGAGGTTATATTTCCGCCTTGCTTAAACACTAAACTGAACGACAGTTAGTGATGTGCAAGCTTTATTAAAACATATAGTTGAGACTATTTTTGATGAAAGCGGAAGT
The DNA here is from genome assembly GCA_014611495.1 of Limonius californicus. Taxonomy (NCBI): domain Eukaryota; kingdom Metazoa; phylum Arthropoda; class Insecta; order Coleoptera; family Elateridae; genus Limonius; species Limonius californicus. The sequence continues at coordinate 49,275 of JABXWE010006408.1, read as the reverse complement.
GCTACAGAAGTAAATTTTCAATTGCTTTACCATAACTAGATTGTACCCCTTGTTTTTGGCTTCTTGCTTTTTAGTTTTCGTTATTTCAGCCACAACCTCAAATAATAATCAATTTCTGGTTGCTGACGTCGTAGGCTATGGCACAGACTTTCTTCGGAGGTTTCTATCAAAAAATATTTATTATTTTTTTCTAATTTAAGATTCTGTATATTTTTGTGTTTCTTATTCCTTTAAACGTTTTTTTTACTATTGAAACAGGCTGTTATATTGTTTCAGTAAAATCTTTTTTTTTAATTTATGGAATTTTATATTTTCTACAATCTTATCATATTTTTGCATTTCTCTGATTGTTCTCTCCATTTCGTCTCGTTAACTACGTGTATGTTATCATAGGCTAATAAATATTTATTAGCCTATGATGTTATGTATCCGTGTACCTCTGCTTGTTGAAAAAATTTTACAACAATTACTTTACTAAATAAAAAAAAATAACGTTTACATTTTAGCAGTGGATAATATATTATACTAAGTAAATCAATCATATATAGCAGTAATCAAAATAACGCCCTTTTGGGAATTGATGATTCATTTTAACTAAACCACAATGTTGTTTATAGTATTACAATTTTTCTGATTATAGTGCAATAAATAAGATTGGTGAAGACGGTTTGTTAAATGAAGTACAGCAGCCGAATTCCACAGACCTTAATATTTTCTGATATCTGTTATTGTTGCCGGAATTAACTGCCCGTATGTTTGTTATTTTTAATTGATATATTTATTATGCCGCACTTTTATTCCAGTTATTAAACCAATTAAACGATTTTTCATAAGCACCGCTGCTTTCCTGAAGCAAACTATTACGTAAAATATTTTTTACCCTTCATAATTATACAGTGCGATCGTAAAATATCCTCCCCCCCATACTAACTTTTGAAAGACGTGATATTTCTTCACAAAATTTTGTGTGCTTTAATGGGAGGCTAAATGCTACTTTTTAGCCCATATCTAAATTTTATAACTTTCAAAATGGCGGCTAGGCGCCATCTTGCACTATTTTTTTAAATGGCAATGGGGGTTGAGTGATTTGAAAGGTATTTTAATTCTGCGTCTGATTCTTGAGTTTCATAAGAAAATATTCATCCGGGAAAAAATGACAGATGATTGAAAATAACTAAAAGAATTAAAGCAAAAAATGTATGCTTTCGAAATGTTCACCATTTAAGAATGGAGAAGCAGAAGAAGATTCTAAAACACAACAAAACTTATTTTATACAACAGAAACGAAATAGTAATACTATTTTAATAAACGTTCAAAGTGTGCTGCTTGAACTTCTTGGCAACAGAAAAACCTATTTCCGTATTCTCTGGAAAGTTTCAATTCCGAAATTTGCACAAGCCTCTGTTATTTTACGTCGTTAATCCAAAAGGGAATCGGATTCTGTTTGAAAAACTTTCGATTTAAGATCCTCCACACCTCCACAAAAAAGTTCAACGGAGTAAGGTCAGGGGAGCGCGGAGGATACGTTACATCGAAATAATTGCGAACTTATCTGATAAAATGCGGAGGAGCGCCATCTTGCTGGAATGTGATATCCATGTCAAATTAATTTGAATTATTTTCAGCAATCTCAACTACTAACGGTTGGATAACGTTTTCCAGCATGTTCAAGTACAATTTCCCAGTAAGGTTTCCGTCGATAACTAAGGGACCTACGATATTGTCGCCAAGTATTCCTATCCACACATTCAATTTTTGCGGAAATTGGGTGTGACCTTCCCGGAAAACATGGGGATTTTCATCGCACCAATATCTTGCATTCTGTCTGTTAACAAATCCATTTTAAAAACATGTGCATTCGTCACTAAAACAGATATTGCGAAGATAGGATGGGTTTCTTGCAATGGTTTGGGTCATGACCTCACAAAATTCAGTGCGTCTTCTCCGGATTCATCTTCAACCAAACTGGTGTAAGAAATCTTGCATTTTTGTATGGATGGAACTTATGCCGTTTTAAAAACTTGACAGTGGTCGCCGATACATCACATATCGCAGCTACATGTGAAGTTGATTGCTGAGAATGTACTACCATCTGACTATCTGAATTTGTTTGTCTTCTGAAATTGCGGGTCGCCCAGGGCTTTTCCTGGTTTGCACACTTCCAGTGTTAACAAATTTTTGCACAAGTTCTCCTAAAGAGGTCCTCGAAATAAGAGGGTCTGGAAAACGTTTATTAAATATTCTTTCGGCTTCGTGAAAGTTTCAATTGGCTTCAGCAAAAATAAAAACTGCTTCAGTTTTTTCGTGCAAAGTTCGAACATTCGCCATAATTATTGTTAGTATCACCGGTTTTAACACTCAATATTCAAACGTGAGCAAACGCAATAACTGAATTAAAGTGACAGAACAGAAAGACTAATTATTTCAATTGTTTTACTTCTGTTGTTTCGTCTCCTATTTTTTTAGCGTTTTGCTTAATATCAGAAACAGATAATTTGGAAGTCTGTCATTTGTTTTCGAATCTATAAAATTTTCCCAAAATATACAATTATACTCTACTCAAAGAGACCTATCAAATGGGGTGTCGCTCGTCCCCAATTCCATTAAAAAAATATTTCAAAATGGAGCCTAGTCGCCATTTTGAAAGTTATAAAATTTAAATATGTACTAAAAAGTAGTATTCAGCCTCCCATTAAAGCACATAAAATGTTGTGAAGGAATATCAAGTCGTTCAAAAGTTAGTAGGGGGTGAGGACATTTTACGACCGCATTGTATTAATAAATAATTGAACTGCATCGTGATGTAAGTTATGTACATTGTAAATGTGCGTAACTGTCAATTAATCCCATAAGTGTTTGTTTTTAGTTTAAGGTCTTATTGCAACGAGGTTTCCTTCATAGAGATTGGTTAGAAATTGTGTGTACAATAATCCAGCTATGTACTGTAAAATGAAAATGAAATATAAGTTATAAAACTGTATTAATCTGATCCGCCTTATTCATTGGTCGCAATTGTAAATTGTAAACAAAAAATTTAATATATAAATTTGCGAGGAAAGGAATAGGTTAATTATCATTAATATACCTAACAGGTATATGTATTCGGAAGCCCTAAAATTTTCGCCAAATAGACTGAGATTTATCATATTATTAACTAAATATTTATTATCTGATATACATCCTTCCACTTTAAATACCACAGAGTACATTAATTGCTGTGTGAATTTTAAATAATCCAAAAGTTCAATTAGCTGCACCGAAGTTCCGTGTAAACATTCACTAATTAGCCAAATTTACGCAACGCATTCCCATGTGAGGACGATCTCGGAAAGTAGGTTCGCGAATTACAGCTTGTTTACGAGTCGTGTCTAGAATTCGTAAGGTTAACATCCAAAAGGCGAAATCGCACGCACTCGCACACACTTATGAGAAAGTTCAACGGGCACAAGAAGAGTCGCTCTCCGTGATGCGTACCACCTTCGTTTTACGCGGACGCAGGTGAAGGCCGCGGGGTCATGAGAAGTTGACCGCGGTCCTCGCCAGATCGCCCTCTCGCTCCCCCGGGTTACACCCCCACCAAAACTCCTGCACGGGGGCGGCCTAACTAGCTTTTAAGTAGTGGCAGCTGTTGGAGATGATATCGCGTGTGTTAATTGATTGGATGGCCGTCCTTCTTCTGGCGGCCCTTCTTAATCCCTTATCAAAACTATCCCGCACGGTGACCACCGCCGATTAATGTTCTGTTATCTTTGACGCGGTTGGTGTTTACGGGTTAATGAAGAATTCACTTAAAGTGAAGGCTGATCTTTTTCTTTGTAGAGGGTGGCCGGAGATTCCAATGCCACCGTTTTTAAAAGAAGAATTTGTTTCAGTAAACTAAAATTTTAATGCTTTGTCAATTTCAGAAAATTTATATTTGTAGGCGGATGGGTGTGCTGTGTTCGATTGGTTTCTAGCGTTCGCGGATACATACGATAAGATTACGATAAAATGCCAAAAATTAATCGAAAACTTCATTTTGAAACCGAAACTAGTCATGCAGCTTATAAATATTTACAGAAGGGAATGTAGAAGTGAAATTAAACACCAGCTATAAAGTTAAAACCACTGTTATTTTTTCTAGTTTCTTTCCACACAACGGTTTTAGCGATTTTTTAACCTTGCGATCCCAGAAGCAAGTTGTCAAATCAAAATCTCATCGAACATTATAATGGCCCCCATGAAACAACGTACAATATTATTTCGTTAAATATAAAATTACAGTAACTACTTTTCACTGTTTTACTTTCCCATATCGTACGAGGATGGTTCATCAATTATTGTCACTAACATAGAAGGCATTGACCGACAAATTAATAATCTTTTCCCTAGAAACGTTAGTTATTGACATTAATGTATGCCATGTTGCAGGTGTCTACCTTCTTGTTTATAAATGTTATACATTTAATATTATAGTGATTTTGGTGATTTTATAAGGGCTATGATAAAATAAATTTTTAAGAAAGGTTGATCACCCCAAGAAATTTATAAAGACATGGCCGGAGTGTTGGGTGATTCTACCAAGTCATATCAAGTAATTAATAATTCTTGCAGGGATTTCAAATTAGAAGGAAGTCATGACAACGTGCACCAGGTGCTAGACCACCAAAAACTGTTATCACTGAAGGAAATATTGATTTGGTCCATGATATGGCATTAAGCGAACGAAGATTTACGGTCAAATATATCGCTGAGACATGTGCCTTTTCCGTTGGAAGCGTTGAGAAAATTTTGCACGAGAATTAGACTTGAAAATGGTCTGCATACGGTACACCTGATCCACCTGATCAGAAGCGAGCCAGGTTTCTCACTGCTGCGAGCAATTTGAGATTAATGCACACGGATTTGGATGGATTCTTGGAAAGATTTGTAACTGTAGATGAAATATATGTTCATCACGTTGATCCAGAGTCAAAACGGCAGAGTGTGGAATGGCGGCATTGTAGTTCTCCGCCCCACGAAAGTTCCGTGTGGCTTCATCGGCCGGAAGGATAATGGCAACAATGTTTTGGGATTCTAAGGGAGTTCTTCTTGTTGATTATTTATCACATAGTCACACAATAACGGAAGACTATTACTTATATCAAAAGTTCGTGAGGCTATAAAGCAAAAAGGGGTGGAAAATTGAAACGCGGCGTTCTGTTCCACCAAGACAACACTTCCGCTCACAAGAGCTGTGTTTCTGTAGCTGCTATCCACAATGCTGGATTTGCAATTTAAAACAACCCCTATATTCGCCAGATTTGGCCCCCAGTGATTTCCACCTGAACATCTTCGGGGAACTCTTTTTTCGGACGATAAAGTGGTTATGCCTGCTGTGAATGAATAGTTTGCAGTGCAGGTAAAAAAATTTTCTTTTCTTAAGGGATTTAAGATCTGCGTCATCGTTATACTAAGTGTATTAATTAACCTTTTAGGCCTTAGGGGATTATGTTGAGAAATAAAGCTGTTTGAAATGTCTAATTCATTTGCTTCTAAATCAGGGATAATAAATTATGAATCAACCTCGTATGTGTAGGAAAATTATTGATTTCTCAAAAAAAAAACTGTTGTTAGGAATTTAATAGAAATATACGTTTTGAACCTCTAGAAACACGAAATGCTTGTACCTGAGTATCTGTGTGCATGATTGTAATATGTGCGTGTGTGATTTGTGTGTGTGGTGTGTGCACACGTGGTCCCCTATATCCCCAAAACTACTTTTAACTACAAATACATAATTACGAAGACAATAAGCCTTAGGAGAAAAACGAAACTAAGTATAATATGTTGGTAGTATCATTTCCTTAGAATTTAGTCGGTAGTTTCAAAATTACGGCCCCTGTGATTTTTTGAAAATTCCAGCTTTAGCGCCTGTTTATTCAAAGCGGTTAAACTAATTTATATAACTTTTGAATAAATTTATTAGCTCTTGTGCATTCGAATTATATATATAGCTTGCACAAGATTTTTTGCGTGCTTAAAAATTGTTATAATATTTACATTTTAATAATAATGATAGGCTCAATTTCAACAGGATTTATTTACTTTATACGTTTCTGGACATTTAACATGTCATTTTCAAAAGCATTTAATATTGTAAACATTTGTAGGTAGGGTAACAGCACACTGGATCTTGATTTCAGACTTGGCTCTGGTCTTCTATTCCAAAACTTCCTGTAGCGGGAAATATATTCAAAAGACCACTCTGAAAATGTTAAATATATTTCAATTCCATATTTCGGTGGTATAACGGAGAAAATTGTTGAAACCCTAATCAAAACGAGTACATTTAAAAATTTATAAAACAACAAAAAACACGTTCAACACCTGATTCAACGCAGAAGATAGAACTAGAGATTTAATCAAATCAGATATTGACCAATCAAACTGCTCACAGTGTAATTATGTATACACAGATCAAACAGTTAGAAATTTTGATACCAGATACGAAAACCACATACACCCATACAAATACCAACACATAGAAAAATCTAACTACGCTATACATTTTATTAAAGCGTAATCATGCATTGACATCAAAGAATATAATAACATTTTTACACTTCTGTGATGATGAACGTAATTGGATATACTCGAGGCCTTTCACAAATACACTTTAACAAACACACCTTTAATGAATGAGCAAATTGAGCTCATAAATTCCCCGCTATTGGAAGTTTTGGAATGGAAGACCAGAGCCAAGTCCAAAACGAAGATCCAGTGTGCTGTTGCTGTAGCTACAAACGTTTACCATAATGAATACTAATAACTTTTGAAAATGACATGGAAAATGTCGAAATACGTATAAAGCATAAAAATAAATAAATCCTGTTGAAACTCAGTCTATTACTGTTATTATTAAAATATAAATATGAATTTCAACGAAGTAAGGCAAGAAACAATTAATATGTTATAGTGTTCTTAATAGGTATTGATTTTAAATCATTTTTGAAACTATTGTGAAGATTTTGATTTAAGTTTGTGGTGTGATGAAGGTTTCAGATCTGCAGAAATTATATTTTATTTTGTTACTGCGCTTCTCCCCGATGCCCACAGAAACCTGTAGCAAGACTATATATTGCCTGTAGGTATACTGTCTGATTTTGATAAAAGTTAAAAATTATGAAGAAATATTAAAAATCTAAAGAAAGTTTTGAATTGCTAACGAAAGTTTCACATATCGGAGGCTCTCGCGAAAGAAACTAAAATATTTCTTGACCCGGAGATAAAACCTTTTTTTAACAATTCTTGCTTTAATGTGAGTTTACTGAAAAAATACTAAATCCCATGTACAACTGTTTAAACTTATGTAATACCCCTAAAGAATTAAAATTGTAGATCTATAGAGGAATGTCTAAGAATAAAACTACTGTAAAAATTACCGGATCAGAAAATATAATACCAGGGACCTCGATGGGGCAGTGCGAACAAGCGGTTCCTGGTGGGGGGGGGGGGGCGTTAGTGTGAACCTTAAAAAAGAAAATATAATACCGATGGTATCTTTGTTTTTATATTCACATGTAGTAACAGTGGCGTAACAGTTGTCGCCCCCCCCTTCCTATCCCAACAACACTCCATAGTGTATAATAAAATATACTTTTCTTACATCACAAATGTTCACTTGTCTAAAATATAATGGTCTATACATATGTACTACCAATGACGGCTAAAATAAAAACGTTCATGTTTAATTAAATAATTATTTTAGAGTTATATTAATGGTTGTAGACAATATCAATATGTCACTAGAATTAACAGTGACTGTTAATTATAATTTGGGGGAGTAATACACATAAGCTCATTTTTGAGTAGAATAAAAATTATACCAAGGAAAATGGAAACTTTAAATAAACATAACGTATACTTACGTAGCACTGGCACTGTTCTCTACCACGTACTTCTCCTCAGCACTAGGGCTGAAATATGACATATCATAAATTGTGAGCATGAAGTAGTTAATTAATACAAAATACAAAATAGATAATAATAATATAAAAATTGTTGGTAACACGCAGCTTATTGTAAAATTAATTTTTAAAACTATAATATTTTTATTGAAATTTATTGAGTATAAAAACATTAATTATTATAAAGAAACCCAAAAATTTTAACCAATTTTTTTTATAAACATCGTAGAAGAAACAGATTAGAATAGAAATTTTCATAAAAATTAGTAGTAGATTTTCAATTTCACCCCATACTCATTGGCACACAGTACGTGACTAAAAATAGACCAACTTAACAAATTTATAACAAATTGAAGCCCAGAAATTGTATTTAAAAGTTAGTATAGCAAACTCTCGATTATCCGTTTGCGGATTGTCCAGTTTGCGGATTATCGGTGCTCTGCTAGTCTTTGTGCTGCAGTATTTTTACCGGGTTGTGTCTAGTAAACGTACTACAGGCCTATCGCATTTTACTTTCGTCAACAACATAAATTGTTAATACAGTACCAAACATTATATACAGGGTGATTCTAAATATGTGAGATAAACTGTGAACACGTATAGCTGAGGATATTCTTCTTCTTCGTTCGGCTATTACCTCCTCGGGTTTGCTGTCTTTTGTTTCCATAGTTCTCTGTCTTGCCAATCTTCCAATCTCTCTCCTCCATTGTCATTTTTAAGTATGATTCCCATCCCAGCGCTGGTCTGCCTCTTCTCCTTTTTCCCCTAGGAGACCATTTTGTTAGTTTTTTCGACCATATGTTATCTGGCATTCGTCGAACATGTCCATACCACTGGAGTGCCCGTTTTTTAAGTTTCTCGTTATTGCACTGGTTACTCCCATTCTCCAGATTTCCTTAGTCCTTATCCTATCTCTTCTTGTGGCACGTAGACACCTTCTCATGTAGTCTAATCTGAGGATATTAAACCCCTACATCTTGTGCTTTCTTGCAGCTTCTTTTATGGTACTGGTATTTTTTTTCGCAAAAACAGTTCATCACAATTGTTTTCGAAAATTTAATATTTAAAGAGAAAGAGTTGTTTAATAGAGTTTTGACTAGATATGCCAATTTAAATACACACACCTTATTTACAAATTTTTGCATTAAAACTATCACACTCTCAGATTTCATCCACTTGTCACACACAACTGCACATATTTCTTGGCTGGAAATTAAGCTTGGACTGCTAGCTTTCCAAAACAACCAAAGTTTATCCAAATTGGACAAAAAGCAAAAGAGATGTTTACAGTTTAGCCAATTTATGTAAAAAAAATTGAAGCGCCATATCTCAGTAACAGTACCAAATTTTAAAAATTTAAATTTAAGTGATGTAAGGGTAAAGCAACCTCAGCTATACGTGGTTAAAGTTTCTCGCACATGTACATGTACAATAGTCGAAACACATTTTAAATTGTTGTAGTAGAGCACCCAGTCCTAGAGAAATATCTATTGGATATGATTGCACAAGTAAATTTGATATTTCAAATTGTTCCTTGTCTGATGATTTTATTAGATATGGTGGCCATAAACACTTAAAATTATAGCAAATGTCACGTATAGATTCAAATCGTGTAGTTAGTTGATTAATTATCATCCATATTACGATAAAATATTTAAATCTGAAAGCATCGTTCAGAATCTTCTATACGTTCATGCTGTAGTAATTATGGTGTTATGAAAGATAATAAACTTTATAATAGAAAGAAACACAATTTAAGTAACAAGAATGATATTAACTCAAAATAATCTCCACTTATGACAATTTTCAGAAGCTTTTGTAAATAGTCGGCAAAGGCGTCCATGTAACTGATTTCAATTACATTTTTCTTAATATCTCCTAAATCCTGAAATTGTTTCGATTGAAAATGGCTTTCTCATTAAGAAAGGGAAACGAATCTGCTCGTGCCAAGTCAGGTGTATTGAGTCGGTGATTGATCTCAACACCGTATTTCATGCAAAATAACATTGTTTGATTAACTGAATATTTAATATATTAGTTGTATGATTAATCCATTGTATAATTAATTCATTGTTTGATTAAACGTTGTTTGGTTATTTTAAAGATTTATTATTTGATAATTAGTTGCGTTCGTTGACTTATTATGGATATTTACAGCAGCAAATAACCATGATGTCACAATTCATTCTTATGTTTTAATACCTGACCAGAGGATAAATACATTTTTTTAGCTGAAGAAGAGAAAATTGTGAAGAAGACGATACAAAACTATACATTTTAACATGATTGATTTGCATTTGAGAAAGAATCGCAAAACCTATGAATTTATTATTGAAATTGGACAAAATTTATAATTTAACTCTATTACTATTACGATTACATAGTTCGTTGATTTGATCCAATTATTCGTTTAGGTGGCATATTTAACAGATTTGTTAAATTGATTGGTTATCTGAATATTTGGTAATTTTAAGTTTTAGCACCACCGAAGGAACTTAAGGAAGAAGAAGTGCCTAATATTTCAATATTATTCCAGAAGAAAATCATTTTCATCATCAATTTATATATTTTGTATAAGGTTTTGGAAAATATCCAAGGTACTTTCCACATAATATCAATTCCCAACAATGTTAAGCTACAAATTGTAAAATACCACCCGAAAACCAGAATTACCAGATTTGGGATTCACTTAAAAAAATAATAAAAGAAAGTATTTTATAATACCCATGTAGCTTGATTTAAATTTGGTGAAAATCATACGAAAATCTGATGTTTTATTAAGACTGCGTGAAATATACATTTATGTATTTGAGGATTTTCATATGTTTTGGATACCGGTCTAGGACATTCGGGCGCGGCCGTTAGGGCGCCGCCGTTAGGGCGCTAGACACAAAGAGCGCGAAGACACTAGGGCGCGGGCCGTTAGGGCGCAGAGGCACTAGGGCGCGAAATCATTAAGGCGCGAGCCATTAGGGCGCGGGACACTAGGGCGCGAGACTCGGTGTTATAACTTTGTTACTCACCTGTATTTATAATATTTATAATAACCATAACCATTTGATTTACGTATCAATAAATTCTATTAATTTAACTAATTATATATTTATGCTTGTATAACCATACAGGACAATACCTAATATAGTAATAATATCTTTATTTATATTTATAAAATTTATTTGAAACAAATTACCGTGTCATATCAAAAATCCAAATTTTTATCTTTTTACGAAACAAAATTTGTGATAGGGACCTAGTTTTTAAGATACGAGGAAGTCTGTTAAATAATGCTGCACCAATATAGTGGGTATGTCTTTGGGCGATTGTTTTTATCATTCTTGGTACTATAACATTCAAATTAGTTTTCCTTCTAATAGAATGTCGGTGTTCAATATAAAAACTACAATATTGTTTACCTATGCTAAAATTGTTTTCAGACTGAACAACTCTCCAGGAGAAGATAATTTTTATTGTAGGTAACTTGAAATAGGTGCCCTAACAGTCCGCGCCTTAATGTCCACGCGCCCTAACGGCGGCGCCCAAACGGCCGCGCCCGAATGTCCGGCTCCGTTTGGATACATACGAGGTTTGACAAATTAATTCCCACATTGATAGTCCAGCACTGGAATCACGTGATATAAACCAATAGTAAATCAGGTTGTAATACTTCACAGTTTTATCACTAGATGGTAGTCAGACGAAGCTCGCACAGCTGCACAGGACAACGTTTTTCTGGTAGTCGTCATGAAGCAACCAGTGGATATTAAGTGTTGCTGTTAATTACGGAAAACTGCCACAGAAATTTATAAAGAGTTGAAAACTATGTACAGTGGTAATACATTAAGTTGTACTAGTATATTGGAATGATTTGAACATTTCAAACATGGGCTTCAGGGTGTTTAAGATGGCGCTAAAACCAAGCGTCCGTGCGTGGCTAGAGACCGGGAAATTGTAATAGAAGATCACCAAATAGTCCACCGAATAATAACAAATGAGTAACAATTCGACACATTTTATAAAATGATTTGGGGAAGAGGAAGATCTGTGCACAATGCATCCTCTTACAGATGTGAAGAATCGGAAAAGTGTTGCATCATGAACAGACTTCGTTCAGACTTGAAATCATGAAAATGCATATTTTCTTAGTTATATCGTAGCTGGTGCGTGAGTGTTTAGTACAATCCTGAAAGGAACAGCCGAAGCATGCAATGGTTTAAAAGTCATTACCAATACTCAAACAGCCTTTGCAAAAATAAAAAAAAAACATGCTGACTACTATTTTCGATGTGCTCTATAAAGAATTTGTACCAGAAAGACTAACAGTAAATAATTCACTTTACGGTGAAGTAACAAAAAGATAATTGCAGCACATTTCGCGAGTGCAATCGCAATTTCGATAGGAAGAGTATTTGGTTCTTGTTGCATAACAATGCACCCACCCATTCTGCACTGATTACGATCATCTCATCAAACACGATGTTTTTGAGAGCAATCATCAACCCCTTTCACTTGCCTTAACATCTGCATGTGTTCTTTAAGGGAATTGATTTCAAGCCGTATAAGATATTAAGCAAATTGCAGTCACTAGATTGAAAGCAGTTTTTTCGGATGCCTTAGTAGATTGTTTTCATAATCTCTTAAAACATTGCAATAAATGTATTACAGTTAATGGAGATTACTTTAAATAGATATCAAATATTTCTCGTGTTATTGTTTGTTCTTATTCTAGCAGTCTGGAAATTAAATTACAAAACCTCGTATACTGTTTAATACGGCGAGTATATACATACGTAGGCATTTTATATCAATTTATAAGCATTTCCTTAACAGATATGTCAATTTCTGCCTGTACGGCGCATCGTGCATTACATAATCAGTTAATTGATTAGCATTTACATTTAATTTGCTATTAACCTATTTGGTATATCATTGTTCTATTGTTCGATTAGGCAAAAAATAATCAATTATGAATTGATTTGTTTGATTAATTATAATGCTGTATTAGTTGCAATAGATCAGTGGTTCCCAAAGTTTTTAAAGCGCGAGCCCCTTTTGGTAAAATTTTTTTCTTGCGGCTCTCTCTTGTAGTACTCAACTTCATTCAGAATCAACGGCTGAACAGTCAATTGACGCCATCTATTACCAAGCAGCGCCATTTATTTATTTGTTCCCCGTGTTTCAGGAAATTTCCACCATATTTGGAAGGGTGCTAGATGGCACTGGAATAATCTGGAAGATCCATGTTTCTTTATATAAGCAGCGGACCGCGATAAGATTAGTCATCATTTCAAAATTGTGTGCTGCACTGCTGACTGTGTATTGAGTGCAATAAATCTATATCAAATATTTAACGTTAAATACAATTTATATTAATTTTGTAAAAGATAGATACGTTTTCAAAACGATCATTAGAACCTTCCACGTCTGGCAGTGACAAGAATACAACGAAAAATAGTTTGTACAGCGATGAATATTTCAAATATGATTTTACCGTTATTCCCAGAAACCTCAGTACGCGCTTTGTCGAGAAGTGTTGTCAAGAGAAAGGATGAAGCCAAAAGAGGCTAACAAGCTGAAAGCAATACCCCTCTCTAATAATACTATCCAAAGAAAAATAAGTGACATGGCAGAAAATGATAACCCAAGTTGTTGAAAATATTAAGAAGTGCACGTGCGCTGTTGAAGCTCACGCATAAGAATAAACGAGAAAATAACAATTATCAAATCTGTTAATTAAGAACGTGTTTTGATTCTTCTCTCAATTTATCAAATTATTTTCGATTTTTTTACTACAAGAACTTTGTCATTATTCATTGTTACCAGCATATTTTCATAAATCCGTTAAAAAACTTGTTTCTTCATCGATCTGAGAACAAAGGAACAACAATTTCGAAATGTATTAAATTATACAGCATTTTTGCAAAGTTATACTGATTTATTCTATTCAGTTTTAATTTAAAACACCCACTCTTGAGGGAATTCCTGAGAGTGTCGTTATTTTATCGTCGGTATTTTCCAGTATTATTTTTAACAATTTTTCCAGTTAACAATACCGCCATTAATTTCCTTAATAAATACGCTATATTACATTTTATTTAAGGATTAATATAAACAACAACAGGGAATATAAAATGAAACTAGTTATTTTAATGCCAGGCAGAGATAAATTCCGTTTGCTAAAGCCTTAGGTTATTATTTAGCATCAGTTCCAGCTAAGACAGAAAAGAACTTTACAAATGTAAAATAAATGGCGCCTATTTATTACAATTTATTGCGCTACAAATCTCGGCAGGTATTTCAACAAACTTGGGCTTAGTGCTTGAGCCCTCATTTAGGGCCCAATTAATAATTACCCGGAATAATTAATTCCCCACTTAAACGTCAATTACAAACATTTTAATTGAGCCATATATTTTGTAATATTTCATCTCAACGCTCATCTAGGACAATCATCGCGAGGGATCTAATCCATTACAATGTTAAGTTGTTGTTTGCTATATAAAGCTACTGGACCTAGCAAGGTAATTAACATATATTAATATTTACGAACATTTAATTTCAAAACATCTGTCGAATGGTTGATTTAAATTCTGAAACCTCCATTTGTTAACTGCTTGTCCCGATTATCCACCTCTTTTGGTCGGATGAAATACAGCTAGTTATTGCATAAGATGTCACTACGAGGTGAAAAAACAGAAAGGCTTATTAATAAGTCAAAGTCTAGAAATTAAGGTTTGGCCCACGTAAAGAAGATTAGTCACCCACAAAGATGTCTTATCTTAGAAAAGTGTATTTCAGCTATAACGGTAAGCATTCACCTAGGGGGAAATGCTTTGCATTTTTTTCCAAATTTTGCAGTTCAAAAGTTTTATTATATTGACATATTCAAAAATACCCAGCCAATAATTTATTTTTAATACGTTCTGGGATGTTTTTATTGGTATAGTTCGATTTCTCAACTCAGATTTTATCTAATCCCGACAAGTTTCATATGCAAAAGTTACAACTTTTATACTAATAGTTTATTGTTTTAAGTACGTTGATGATTCTTATTTTATCCACATAACCCAAAGGATCATTTTCTAACGGGCAATATATCAACGTGAATTTCCTTTCGTTTAAATAATAAGATTTTTAAACAACTAACTTTCAAGCGAAAAACTCACACGACTCCATAGATTTATACAAAACCAGGTATGTCCGATTCCTTCTTCGTGCTTTTGCAGTATTAAATAATTTAAAAAACTAATTACACCATTAGTAACATAGCTTATTAGTTTACCTTTGGTATTAATTGAAGGACTTAAATAGGACAGGACCAGTTTGTGATTCTCTCCTGACTGCTGTATCCAAACAGATCTCATTTCGAAGGAACACTCCTCGATTTTTTGATAGAAGGTTTGTCAATTTAATTCCCGATTGATGTTGCAGCACTGGATTCACGTAATGTTAAACCAAAAGTAAAACAGCATCTAACAGTTTTATCAATAAAGAACGGCCAATCCAAGATTGAACAGCTGTTACTTTCTGCGTAGATCATTAGTGAGTACATCGTGTGTCTGTCAGTCCTCATGGAGCAGCGAGTGAATATTAAATTTTGCTGTAAAGTAGGGAGCTGCAACAAAGAATTATGAAATGTTGAAAACTGCATACGTTAAGAACACTTTAAGCTGTACTACTGTTTGAATGGTTTAAATATTTCAAAGACAGATCTCCGGATTTTCAACAAGACGCTATAACCGGGCGTCTGTCGATCCCTCACAATGCAGGTTCGGTTGCAAGAATTCATCAATCTGTAGCGCAAATCAACTAATGTCCCTTCGAATGATGGAGATGAGAAGATTCGACACATTTTACGTGATGATTTGGAAAAGAGGAAAATCTGTTGAAAGTTCGTCCGACACAGTCTGCTGTATTAGCAGAAACAGAAAAGTGTTGCATCATGCGCAGACTTCGTTCAGACTCGTCGGAACAATACAAACTTTTTTAACTGCATGGTGATGATAAGCCATACTTGATTCAGTACGATACTGAAAGGAACTGCTAGAGCATGCAGTGGATTGAAAAATCATCAGCAAGACTCAACAAGTTCCTTGCCACAATCCAAAATAAAAACCATGCGAATTACCTTTTTTGATAAACAGGGAACCATTCGTAAAGAATTTGTGCCTGACGAACAAGCATTAATATTACATTCTACGTTGAAGTGGTAAAAAGATTATTGCAGCCCTTTCCTCGAGTGCGATAGCAGTTGCGAGAAAGGGGTTTCTGTGGCATGGTAATGCACCTGTCCATTCTTCACTGGATGTGAAGTTATTTCTCATGGACCACGGTGTTGCTGAGATCAATCACCCAGCCTGTTCGCCTGACTTGTCGCCAGCAGGCTTTTTTTTACTTCCTCAAGTAAAAGATGGATATCAGAATGTTCAAGATGACGCTTGAAATGGAACGTGCGTCATTCTCACAATATACAAATTCTATCGCAAGGGAACACATTTCCGCATAACTCTTCAAATAAGAGAAGACAAGTTGAACATCAATAAAGAGACTATTCTACAAATTTAACTTGCAGCTCATCTGCGTATTTGTTTACTTACAGTCTTACAAATGAGCAACATCAGAGAAGAGCTACATCGTGCACAGACTTGGTTCAAACTTGTCATATTGCAAATTCTTAAATTCTCATTCTCACTGGTGATAAGTCATGGTTGTTTTAATATGATCCTGAATCAAAACTCCGGAGCATGCAGTGGATTGGAAAAACATCACTAAGACCCGAAACAGTTTCGTTTATAAAAATCCAGAATCAAAACTGTGCTGATTACCTTCTTCAATAAACAGGGTGTGGCGATTAAGAACCTCTCGAGTACGACTGAAATTTCAAGAAAATGGTAGTTAGTGGTTCTTGTTGCTTGACAATGCACCTGCCCATTCTGCACTGATTGTGGAGTCATTTCTCATTAAACACAACGTTATTGAGATCAATTATCCAGCCTATTCCCTTACTCGAAACCAATAGACTATTTTCCCTTTGCTAAAGTGAAAATTGTTTCCAAAAGGAAAAGATTTCGCTAATTCAGTTTACCGATGCGTTTAACAATTGTATTCAAAAACGCCTAGAACGTTGTAATAAGCGTAGTAAAGTAGATTAGATTACATTAAATGGTGTTTCCTTTTTTTGTATCAGTCCGAGAAATTATTTACCAAACCTCGTCGATTATAAAATAATCAGAATTTGCACCTATGTTTCTGATATATTATGTATACAATAAATGTGTCTAAAAACAAACTTAATTTCCATTTTAGACCGAAATTTTCGAATTTGCAAGATTAAAAAAAACTGAAAAAGATTCTTTAGGCGTCCGAAACTCTTCAAAGCTTTGAAATTTAAGCTATTAACAAATATAAATACATATTAAAGGAAATAAATTTCCTACTAAATGGAAACGATCGATATAAACCAGCGGTGGCCAACCTTTTTAGGCGATGGGCCAAATTATGAGAATATGTATGCATCGGGCCCCAGGCCAAATTGTTATGAACTACATATTTATACGCACCTATTTTTTATTATTTATTGCATATGGAGAGGAACCGCCATGCGCGTTTTTTATATATCTGGGCCGCCTAATTCTCGGACGTTCCTGCTGCTTTTTGCCGTTGTCGGGTCGACGGCACGATACTTAGATTAATGTTCGCCAAAAGAGTACCAACTGCAGCGCTTTTTTTGGTAGCGCGCGGCGTGGCGTTAGCCTAGAGTGTCCTCGTTTCTAAGAAGTCTTCTATCTTCAGGTGGTGGCTTAATTTTATCAAAAGTTTTAAACTATCAGGAAAGAATATAAAAAATATTTCT
Source organism: Limonius californicus (assembly GCA_014611495.1). Taxonomy (NCBI): domain Eukaryota; kingdom Metazoa; phylum Arthropoda; class Insecta; order Coleoptera; family Elateridae; genus Limonius; species Limonius californicus. The sequence goes on along the minus strand of JABXWE010006408.1, from coordinate 31,496 downwards.
CAATATATTCCGTGAGATTCCCGCAGCCCCAGACTAGCTGTAGGATGGACACCACATGAGGGATGCATATGTATGTATTTAAGGGGGATGGTTAATGAGGCTTAAACCCCCTTGTTAACCCCCTTATTACACCTAAAATCCATACATGTAGTTTTCATTAGATTTATTCAGCTTTGCGAAACAAATAATGTACAAAAGTCGTTTAAAATATATTAAATGCCTACTAAAGTAAAAGATTTTGTACTTAGAAAAACCAAATTTTTGACGAATTTACTAATAGACATAAATTCTCAGATGCGTTTTATAGTTCCAATACGTCGTCAGAAAAATAGAAAGAAAAGGAAGAGTGCTATTTTTCTGACAGCGCCCCTGAGCGTTTGCACGAGGGGGCTCATTAGCTTTGGAACGGGGATGCTAATATTCACCGTATTTGAAGCTTCAGTTTTGCTTTGAATTTGGACTACAGTTAAGATATTTTACTCAACCAATGGAGAAGGCGTTTGTAACCACCACGAGTTACAATGAGATAACACTTATCAAAAAAGGAATTTGAATTTGAGTCTGAAAATAATTCAAAACAGGATCTTGCTGAAGATATCGCAGCGGAGCTTCTAGACATTTGAAATTTTCCTGTGGTTTTTGAAATTGTCATAGACAATGACCAGATTATTACTGGTACTGATATTGTCAAAACTTTAGAAACTGCAGCAAAAATAGAAGATGAAGTAGAAGGAACAGACGCTAGATTCTTGGAGCACAAGGAGGTAGGACTTGGCTGAAGTTACGGAAGAGACAGATGTAAAAACGTTGGAAAAATACGAACTTGAAATAGAAAAATCAAGAGAAGATAAAGAAAGGTCGATAGAAAACTTACGTACCAAAGATCAACAACAGGAAGAAAGGACAGAGAAAGTAGTAGGCGGTAAAGAGAGTACAGATGTAATAGAACATTCAAGAAAACCGAGATCTAGAAACTGATGAACTTTTAGCTGTATAAGTTAGAAAGAGAAAAGAAAACGCAGAGGCAGTTTATTTTGAAATAGATTTTATTATAATAAGATAATAAAACACAGAGACACATATTGCTAAAAGAATTTTGGAATTATATGGATTAGGACAGCAGTAAGACTTACATATCCAATTTAACAAATAAAGTGAGTACCAAGGAACTATTTAGAAAACTCTTTAGACGGCATTCTTTGCAGTATTTTTTTTATACGTCGCACCTTGGAGAATGGACGGTAATATTGGATTGATAAATGTTTAGATGGAATTACATACATCACGATACAATATACAAGATAATAATAAATATAGTACTTCTCTATTTACTGCATTTGACTATATTGCTCAACTTTAAAATGAAAATATCTAAAGGCTTCCATATAATTACGTTTTTGTTACACTCAGAATGCAAAATCCCGTAAACGGCACAATAATAATAAGGTAAAAATGATCTAAAATTAGTTATTGGCTATTGCTATTCCTAAATCAAATGGCTTCAATTTGGAAACAGCGTACACATAAATGCAACATTTCCTATAAAATTCGAATATTCACTTACGTGGTTTTATGATTTGGATAGCGTTTCTTTTCCTAATTCTACCTCTAGTGTTCTTTTTTGAATTGAAATGTAAAAGTCCTAACACAAGCCCAGCTTCGACAAACAAAACTAAAAGTATTTAACCAAACAGAGAAAAAATCTATTTGCATCTAAACTGTCTCTCCAGTCTCCGCACGCAGGTCTTCGGCGATTTTGTAACGGTTGACATGAAATTCTGCGACAAGAGAATCAGCGACAGTTAATTTTAGCAGAGCTAGTTTCATTTTTGTGTTAATTCGTGCAAAAAGTAGAGCTAAATCTAGTTCGAAATACGTATTACATGCCGGACATGGACGGTACAAGCTCTAGAGGAGTTAGCATCATAGTTGCTCCTGTTTTCTCTATGTTTATGAGCACGTGTGCGCTATTTGCAACGTGTGGGCAGCAGGCCAACGGCGGCTCCTGCTGCAGCAGACCTCGTGCTCCGGTAATGAAGACGGGGAAGGACGCAAATGATGGTGCAGACAACAGTAGCGCGAGCAGAGGACTTCGCGAGGCCATTGTTACGCCCAGATCATGAATCATCGCTGCTCTTCATCTTGTCCCTTGTCCTCAACGTGTTACTCTTGTGTTGGTATTCCGTTGGTTTATTAGCCCCGATTGCATTTTTTTGCGAGTCCGTTTTAATGAGGATTTAGTGCCGTTCTCGCGGTGATGCGGCCGTTTTATGCTCTCTTCTGCATTGAATATTTTTCCTCCTATGGCGAGGCATATTATAATTTGTATTTTTATGGTGGGTAATGGAACGAAACGCCCGTAGTTGTGCTGAATAATAACACCTTTTTGAAAACGCTCGTACGATGATGCTACGCAAACGATCCTTTCGCTGGGAGGCTCTTTAGAAATTGCATCTGAAAAAGACCGGCAAAAAAGGACAACAAAGTTGGGAAACCGAAGCTAAACCAACACACATGTGATTCGTTAAGTGTTCTAACACTAAACCAAATTAAGAACGTCCAAATTTAATAATTGCTTTAGATTTAAATGCACGTAAACCACGATACAACAATTTTTATTTTTGGGCCTTTTTCTGACATCTTCCCCGAATTAAATATTTTGCAAAGGATTCCTACAAAATTAAAACAATGAACTAAGCAAATATTCTTGTTTGAAATTCGGAGTTTTAAAATTCACCAAAATGATAATCAACTAAGTACTGAAGCAGCTTTTACATTTAATAGCGAAGTTGATCAATTTGTAAATTATAATTTGATACTTGCGTGATATCTTAGTAAAATCACTACTGGAATTGGAATTACCCCAAATAGGCAAAATTATTAGTTCGGGTGTACAATAAGCCAATGATACTTAGAGATGTTTGTAAAAACCGCGTCCTAGATCTCGCTTTTTCAAATCAACATCAACTCTTTTCTGGTGACCAGGGTTACTACTTTAATTCTATTGTTGGTATTACGCGTGATTTTATTTATATTTAAAATATAACCTATAATTTTTGCCTGCTTTTAAAGGTAATTTTGTATTTAGTTGTGTTTTTAACATAACAATTAATGGATGTACTACGAGAAACAGTTACCTTGCCCTTTCTGCAACTTGCCAATCAGATATCAACTTTAGTCAGTACTGCCTTTACAATTTCCTTAGCCATAACGTACAAATTCCAGAAGTTAATGGTTATGGTAAAAGAAACATATTCTAACCACTTCCATTATAAATTCACTTGAATCTTCAGTTATTTAAAGATTTCCCAATCCTGATGTTCAAAATCCAACAATTAACTGTTGTAGTAGAACCTTCAATTAGATGTCAAATTTAATCAATAGTACCATAGAGACCCTAATAGCGATGTGCAAATCTAGCAGTTTTTATGCACAAGAAAAAGTTGCATTACCCTTCATACCTCTGTTAGATATCAACTTGAATCAATATTATCACAAAAATTGTCCTAATTACGACGTACAAAATCTAGCACCTAATTGTTGTGTTTGCAAGAAACAAATACACTCAATTTACAACTTCAGTTAGAAATCAATTTTAATCAACATTACCATAACAATTGCCTTAATTATCATTTACAAAATGTAGCAATGAATTGTTGTCATACAAGAAACAGTTACACTCAATTTACAACTTCAGTTAGAAATCACTTTTAATCAACATTACCATAACAATTGCCCTAATGATGATGTTCAAAATGTAGCAATTAATTGTTGTGTTGCAAGAAATAGTTACACTCAATTTGCATCTTCAGTTAGATATCAGCATTAATCTATACTACCATAGCAATTAATTGTTGTGTTGCAAGAAACAGTTACATGCAATTTCCAACTTCAGCTAGATATCAACTTTAAACAAAATTACCATAACAATTGCCTTAATTATGATGTACAAAATGTAGCAACTAATTGTTGTGGTGCAAGAAATAGTTAGGTATACGCAATTTGCAACTTCAGCTAGATATTAACTTTAATCAAAATTACCCTAAAAATTGCCCTAATTATTATGTACAAAATGTAGCAATTAATTGTTGTGTTGCAAGAAACAGTTACATGCAATTTGCAACTTCAGCTAGATATCAACTTCAAACAAAATTACCATAACAATTGCTCTTGCTCTAATTATAATGTACAAAATGTAGCAACTAATTGTTGTGATACAAAAAACAGTTACCCTCAATTTGCAACTTCAGTTAGGTATCAGCATTAATCTATATTGCCATAACAAATTGCCTCAACAATAAATGGACAAAGTCAAGAAATTAATGATTGTGTTGTGAGAAACAGTAACGTCGATCCTATCCTTTGCATTGCCACAACTGTGATCACAACGTCAACTAAGTTACAGTTGCACATCGTCGACTAGATTACAGTTGTTACAATGTCGACCGTGGTTACAACGTTGGCAGGCGGTGATCACAACGTCGACTAGATCACAGTTGTCACAACGTCATCCGTGATTATAATGTCGACTAGTTTGCTGTTGTGACAACGTCGACCGGTGTCGATCACAACGCCGACCATCACAACATCGACTGATCATAACGTCGATCATATCCTTTGCATTGTCACAACTGTGATCACAACGTCGACTAAGTTACAGTTGCACAATGTTGACTAGATTACAGTTGTTACAATGTCGACCGTGATTACAACGTTGGCCGGCGTTGATCACAACGTCTACTAGTTCACAGTTGTCACAATGTCAAACGTGATTATAACGTCGACCACTTTGCTGTTGTGACAACGTCGACCGGTATTGATCACAACACCGACCATCACAACGTCGACCATGATCACAACGTCAACCATGATTATAAATTCGACCGCGATCTTGTTATCGTTATTGTCGATCAATATTAATTTTACAGGTCAGAAGGCAGGGCCCTATCAAGAAAGTTTACGTAACCAAATTTTCTACAACCTTAACTGGCAAGAGTCACGGTTACACTCATTATTGCAATTAATATTTGAGTTTGAAAACATACGAACAGCTGAGGATGGAAGTCAAGGAGGGCAAGGAAGGGTTCCAAAGAATCGAAATGTTAAGAACCGCTGTTCTATCGTATATAGAAGCGAAGATCAAATTTTAAATCAAGTTAAAATTGTAGCGGAGGTAAAATATTCTCTGAAAAAATAACAATTATCTCAATATTTTTAGATAAGTAACATTATTGAGAAAATTAATATTAATCGACGATAACGATAACAAGATTGCGGTAGACATTATGATGACGGCCGACGTCGTGGTAATCGACATTGTGTTCATGGTCGACGTGGTGAGAACAGCAAACTAGTTGTAGTTGTGATCACGATTGGCATTATGACAACTATAATTAGTTGACGTTGTGATCAACACCGGTCAACGTTCTGACAACTGTAAACTAGTCGACATTGTAATAACTGTAACTTAGCCGACGTTGTAGCCAACACCGGTCGATGTTGTAACAATAGTAAACTAGTCGACATTGTGATAGTTGTACCCTAGTCGACTTTGTGATCACCATCGAGGTTGTGATAATGCAAAGTATAGCGTCCACGTTGTGATCAGTCGACGTTGTGATCGGTCGACGTTGAGTTCAGGTTTCCACTTATTTTGCAACTTCCATTATCAACTTTAATTAATTAACACCACAATTTTCTTAACAGTGATATAGAAAATCTAGCAACTAATTGCTGTGATACAAGAAATAATTACATCTACTTGAATTAGATATTAACTCTAATCATATTTCCATTAACAATCTCTGCAATAATGACCTATAGATTTCGATTTTAAGTGTGAAATGTCCAGTTTATTTATAATAAAATTAACATATTATTTTTAAAACATAAATGTAATTATGTTATTGTTCATCGAATTTAAAGTATGTTGTTAATGTAGACATTTCAACTTTAAACGTTAAATATTCATATCTGATTTAATATTGAAATTTCAGCAGTAACTTCGAAATTTTAAAGTAAAGTGGTAAGTTTAAAATTTCATATTTCAGATTTCAATTTCATATTTCATTATTCTATTCGAAATTTCGGCTTTACTTTTGAAATACGTATCTGATTTAATATTGAAATTCCGGTAGTAACTTTGAAATTTTGACATTAAAATAAAGTGGCAAGTTTAAGATTTCAAATTGCAAATCTCAACTCGAAATTTCCATATTATATTCGAAATTTGCACTATAATGTTGTACTTTTCAATTTGATATTGAATATTCTCCTCAATTTTAGTTAAGAAATTCGGATAACAAATGCGAAATTTTGCTATAAAAATCTACATAATAATTAATATGTAAAACAGAAATGTCCGCATTTTGTAGTAGATCGAATTTTGATTTGAAATTCAACTTTTACTTTAATTTTGAAATTTCAAAATTTCAATTTCAAACTTTAATTTTCAATTGTATACTCGAAATTTCAGCATCAATTTCAAATTTTTCAGGAAAATTTAAAACTTCTAGTAACAATTAAATGACCTCAGAAGTATGATAAACTGTATGGTTTAACATAGTCGTTTTGCCTTTATGTTTTTCAAAAGAATTTATTTTTAATATAGTATAATAATTTGGATAATGAGACACATACACTGCATTACTTCCTTGGGCACATTTAGAGAAAATGCATCCGTTAAGAAAAACTTGAATTACATCAGTGCTTATGATATAAATCAAGAGTTTAATTAAGCTAACAGATTTTCCAGAGCATTTCAACAATTATTTTGTCATTGCTATGCCCGATAAATTAATTTCCTAGTTGAGTAGCCAATTGCAGCCAGAGACGATGATGTCATTGTCTTAACTTCACAAAACCGTCTGTTCTGCATATTAACAAATTCAGAAAGTGTGCATATGCCCACATTAATAGTTAAGATTGACGTCGCTCTGCCAACGCGTGCCTCTGCAAAAAAGATCCTATCACGGCAATCATAGCAACGGGAATCGAAATTAAGAGCTGCACCTACATGCTTTTGAATCCTTTTGCTTGCAGTGATCCGCGGGTCGTTACTCTTTTAATCATTCTGAGCACACGCTCTGGAGTTTGAGATCCTGTCAGGGACAAAATGCAAAATTACCGCAAAAAGTTAATGTATTGTTATTTTCGCGAATTTGTTAATAAGCCCGCGCTGGCGCCGGCCTGGCGACCATCCCATTAGCATTGGACATCAGCGCTATAAAGTATGGTATTACTTATTTGAATAGCGATGTACTACACTCATATAAGTAGGCACTTGTGATAACAGTACGATGTAAATAGCTTACTTGGCATCTATTATTAATGGAAGTAATTTAGCGACAATATCTACCAAACACTTCTTCGGTTTCTGTCTTTTCTCTTTTTTTTTGCAGAGTTAGTTTTTGTAACTTCTTGTCACCACCACAGGGATTTTCTTAAGCACAAAACGCATTATATCTTTGTTAAATTAGCGTAGCTTCAACTAATTATTAATGTAAGGAATTTGAGTGTCTCATCTTGTAATCATTAGTTCCGGTTCCTGTCTATTGTCAAATATTAAAGTTTTTTCAAATTCCAATTTGTAACAAAACTTCAATAAACTTAAACTATCTACGCAAAATCACTACATCTTTGTTAGAGTAGGTGGTTAAACTAATTAATAATCAATTAATTTACTCACAATACCTACAAGCACTCAGTTTTCTCCCAGATACCTAGCACTGCCACCAGGGGTACCTCCATAAATCTTTGATGAAACAGTATTGCTACTCTATGAATTTATGCATATCAACCTAAATTAATTAGTAATGTAATTAAGTAACGCAGCTACATTTACTAAGCATTAATTCAGCTTCTGTCTTTTATATTTTTTTATAAATTCGTATTATCACCACAAAGACTAACTTACATCTTCTTCTAAAAAAGCGTTACATTTTTGGTTAAATTAGCTGAGTTTTAACTAAGTATTAATGTAAGGAATTTTCGTGTCTCATGTTCTAAACCTTAATTCCGGTCCCTGTCTTTTGTCAAGTGTATTAAAGTTCTTTAAAACTCTTATTTGTAACAAAACTTGAATTAACTTAAACTACATATGCAAAATCATTACATCTTTGTTAGAGTAGGTGGTTAAACTAATTAATAATCAATTAATTTACTCACAATACCTACAAGCACTCAGTTTTCTTCCAGATACCTAGCACTGCCACCAGGGTTACCATAAATCTTTGGTAAAAGTACTGCTTCTCTATGAATTTATGTATATCAACCTAAATTAATTAGTAATGTAATTAAGTAACGCAGCTACATTTACTAAGCATTAATTCAGCTTCTGTCTTTTATATTTTTTTTATAAATTCTTATTATCACCACAAAGACTACCTTAAATCTTCTTCTCAAAAAGCATTACATTTTTGGTTAAATTAGCTGTGTTTTAACTAATTATTAATGTAAGGAATTTTCCTGTCTCATGTTCTAAACGTTAATTCCGGTCCCTGTCTTTTGTCAAGTGTATTAAAGTTCTTTAAAACTCTTATTTGTAACAAAACTTCAATTAACTTAAACTACATGTGCAAAATCATTACATCTTTGTTAAAGTAGGTGGTTAAACTAATTAATAATGAATTAATTTACTGGCAATACCTACAAGCACTCAGTTTTCTCCCAGATACCTAGCACTGCCACCAGGGTTACCATAAATCTTTGGTAAAAAATACTGCTTCCCTATGAATTTATGTATAACAACCTAACTTAATTAGTAATGTAATTAAGTAACGTAGCTACTACATTTACTAAGGTTTAATTCACTTTCTGTCTTTTCTCTGTTTTTTTTTTTATAAAATCTTGTTGCCTGTTTCCTACTTAATTTTTCTCTATAAACAGTTTCCTCCCAGACACCTATTACTACCAACATGGTTAACTTAAATCTTCTGTAAAAAAGCATTGCTTCTCTACGAACTTATGTATATGAACCTAAATTAATTACTAAAGTAATTAACTAACGTAGCTATCACATTTATTAAGGTTTAATTCAGTTTCTGTCTATTATCTGTTTTTTTTTTATAAAATCTTGTCACCGTCACAAAGACTACCTTAAATCTTCTTTACACAAAGCATCTTTGTTAAATTAGCTAGGTTTCAACTAATTGTTAATGTAAGGAATTTGAGTATCTCATCTTCTAAACATAAGTTCCAGTCCTGATGCTTGTCAAGTATATTGAGGTCTTAAAATTCCTATTTGTACCAAAACTTAAATGAACATAAACTACCTGTACAGAATCATTACATCTTTGTTAGAATCGGAGGTTAAGCTACTTAATAATCAATTACTATACTGACAATACCTACCAAGCACTATTTCAATTTACCTGTTTCTTGCTTTTTTTTGTCAATAATCAGATACCTACCACTAACTTTACGAAGATTACCTTAAGTCTCTTTACAAAAAGCATCACAGCTTCATTAAAGTAGGTGAACTTAAACTAATTATTAATGTAAGTAGTTTGAGTGCCACTTCTTCTAAACGTTTATTCTGTTCATGTTCCTGTCTTATATCAATTTTGTTAAGCATAGTCTTTTAAAATTCACATTTGCACCAAAACTTCAATTAACTACGTGTTTTAATAAAGTAGGGGAGTGAAACTAATTGGTAATCAATCAATTTACTTAAATTAGCCTCTTTAACCACTTAACTAACTTAAACCAGTTTCTTCGCAGATACTTATCACTATTGGCACTATTAACATAAAACTTCTCTACAAAAGTCTTACTTTTTTTGCTAGGTGCTAGGCTTTAACTAATTTTGGGGCCGTCGTTTGTTTATAAGTATCCAACTCTGACGACGCCCTGGTGGCCAATTAATTTAATTTAAATTCTATACAAAAATGACTAATTTTGTGATTATAAATTAATTATTAATGTAGGCAACGTACTCATCATGTACTACTTTAGTTTCCGGTTCTTCTTGGTTTGTTTGGTAATCAGTTTATTGTACTGTTCTTATCACTACCAACACGCTAATAAATTTAAATATTTAGAACCAACAACATTCATACTTTGTTAAAGTAGATCTGCCTTAACTAATTAAATAACATAAGATAATTAACTACGATCTTTACCACGTACTACCTCAGTTCCTGTCTTATTTTGTACAAAATTCTGTTCACAATTGCATGACACAAACCAGAATTTTTTTAGAAATTTGCGCAAAGGGCTCAAAATTACATTAACATTTATATGGGAAAAATGTGAAAATAATCATCTGACAAGGTTTCATAGTAACTTTTTGCTGTTGTTTACTTTACATAACCACCAATCTTGTTAATTCGTTGGCGTCTTGTACTGTATTATTTTTCTGTATTTTTGAGTGCGTTTTTTTTTTCATATTAAGTGTGGGCGGGGATAATGTCGGCGCGGTGGCGTGAAAGTTTGGTAAAACATTTACCTCTCTGGCCTCTGTAATCATTGATGAACACTACAAATTGCTCGTTTGTCTATCGATACGGGGCAGATTCTGAATCACATTCTGGGGCTATTAAAACATGAATTCTGTGTAACAAGATACAGCATTTTGTAAAAGACATTGGTATAAAATTCTATATCGTATCACACTACCGTTTTGCAGTAAGGGTCAGAAACAGCTGCAATTTTTTTATAGATTGAGACGTCGATCTTTGAGGATCAATATTTTATGTCATAATATTTTCATTCCTCAACTAATTTCCATACAATATTTATTAATGCAAATATGCAGATTATGCAAATTAATGCAAATATGGATATTATTTGGCAAACATATTGGCGATTTATTAGAACATTAAAAGAAATAACCTACGCCTTCTAAAATAGTATTTAAACTAGAAATGGAAGTTAGATAGGTTTCTTTAGTATCATCTGTTTTTGGAACATATAATTTGCAATTTTAAAACATTTGTGTTAGAGGGTGTCTTAAAAACGAATGGTGTTTTTGCCTATTTAACTTGCGAGTCTAAGTATATAACAAACAGGACATTTGCTCGCATGTACAAGTTTGTCGCAGATCATTATTCAGAAGTGGATATGTGAAATTTTGCAGTAGAAATTAAAAGAGGTTATAAACCGTTTATTCTGTTAAATTTGTCCATAATATTGTGCTTGTGATAGAATGCTAGAATGTTGATATAAATATACTGTATATAATGGGATAGTTGAAGTATAACAAACATAACAATAGACAGTTTGCCTTTTGTAGCAGCTTACTGAAGAATAGGCTGACGTAACTCTTTCGAAAATGACAAGTAAAAGTGGTCCCAAGGTTAAAACAATTTTTACCGTTTTACACTACCCCTTCGCTCCTACAATTCGCCGTCCTCCGAATCCACTGTTCCCATCATCTCTACGCTATATATATATAATCCACTGGTCGTTTAATCCACCGTTGTGTAATCCACTGGTCGTATAATCCTTTGCCGTATAATCCTTGACCGTATAATACCCGACCATATAATTCCCGGCTGTATATTCTACGGCCGTATAATCTGCGGCCTTTAATCCCTGGCTGTATAACCCCTGGCTGTATAATCTCTGGCCGTATAAACTCCGGCCATATAAACTCTGACCATATAAACTACTCAAAAATAAATAGGGTTATTGCAGTGTAAGACACTTAAAGGCAACACCAATTGCATTTATAATAAAAAACTACCAAAACAACAAAATGTAACATCTTTTTAGTAATGAACATGTTAATTCCAACAAAGGTACGTTTAAAGAAGAAATTTAACAATATTATAATGAAAATCGTTATTGTCTCCTTCCACTTAACTTACATTTATTAAATTCTAATACCGCATGGCACCTCTTGTGGCAGTAATTACTGCTTTGCACCTCGCTGGCATACTCTCAATGCAATTATCAATATGTTCTTGTGGAATTTGATGCCACAGTACCGGCAATACATCCCTCAACGGTTGCACAGTAGTAGGCTTTGGATTATGATCCAGCTGTCTCTGCAAAAGGTACCATGGTTCAACAGCGTTGCGACGGTACAGAACATGGCCCATAATGATCTCTTGGGCATAACGTCGGCCCGTGAGTGTACCTACCATTAAAGATATGGAGGTCAGCACGCCACCCTTAAGAAATTCCAGCCCATACTGTAAGACCACCACTACCAAAGGCAATGACTGGTTGGGTATACTGAGGTAAGGTACGATGTCCGGCACTACAATATACTCCTTGGCGCCGGCTATCATTGCTGAGACAATATCTGCACTCCGAAAAAAGTATACCATCCCACGATGTCGCTTCTTGAAGCCTACGTCTTGATCATTCCACCCGGTGTCTTCGTTGAGTCACAGTTCTTGCAGGACATCTAAGGGGGCGGTATGAGGTAAGTCGTACCTCAACAACAACAACAACAATCGATTTCTCACAGTTTCATCGGAGACTGTTGCGAAAAGATCCACTTCCAGGTCTTCTTGCAGTCGTACCTGTCTCTCTACAGCGCGAAACGGGACGTGAAATTACGCTCTACGTGGTTCCTAACATATCAGCAATGTCGACCTGGCCATCTTCTCTTTGGTGAATAGCAACGGCTAAATTTCTATTTCTATCGTTAAATGGTTTCTCTGCATTGTTGTTTATTATTAGGAACACAAATGTAACACACGAATAAAAAAACAATGAACAAAAAAGATCTTAAGAAGACAGGAAAGATTATTCAATTAAACATACAAACTCGACTTGACACTAGTACAGTTAAAGAATTGCAACTGGATTCGATAGTTTCATCAAACATTGTCGCTTGCACTAATTATCAATAATAGACGACCATTACCCACTAAATACAAACATATATGCTTCATATTACAATATCCCTATTCATTTTCGAGTAGCTTAAACTCCGGCTGAATAATCCCGGACCATATAATCCCCGATTGTATAATCCCCGGCCCTATTATACGCGACCATAGAATCCCCGGCCGTATAATCCCCAGCCGTATAAACCCTGACTGTATAATCCTCAGCTGTACAATCCTCGGCCGTATCATTTCCGGCCATATATAGACGACCCTTAAATCCACCAACCCTAAAATCAGCGGCTTGCGTTTCCAGCGCATAGTCCTCTTACTAGGAACGGCCCTACTACTATCTTCCCTACTGTAACGCTACTTCTGTTATCTGAATCGATTTCAAACGACAATAATTCAGCAACAATGTTCCAAACACTACTTCAGTTTTGTTTTTTCTTTGTGTTTGGTAAAGTCAATCACTTTAGAAATCCTTGTCACCACCAACACGAGGATTAACTTTAAATCTTCTGTACAGAAAAAATGTATTTCTTTGCCAAAGTACCTGAGCTTAAATGATGTCCAAAAAGTCAGTTTTTATGACAGGTAATTTCCAGTGTAGCATTGTGTTCAACGGCACCTGAAGACCTTCTAAAATAACACAAGCCTGCATTTACTTGCTTTAAAATTTATGCAAAACCTGGCCGCCCTGGGCGAAACTGTTATAGGAATAGCCAGTTTTTCTTACGGTAAGGCAATTTTGAAACAATGCCGTTAAGGCCCAGCACGGGCCGAATCGGTATTTGGATAGCTTTATGGCTCTGATAAAAAATGAAATAGAGAAAGAATAATTGGCGTCTAAAAATAGGTTTTGTTTTGTTATAAGAATATAAATGCGTTGTAGGGATGACTAATGGTTTACTGCGAGGAATTTTTCTGAGCGCTTGGTTATGGCAATAAAATTGCATAGCTGCTTGCTAAAGTCATTGCAATACGTGGTTAAAGTGAAAACAATGCACAATGAACTCAACTAACAGAATGTATTCGGGAATAAAGAAGTGGGTAGGCCCTAACTCGTGGCAAGTCTCGCACAACCTGTCTTCTATTGATTGTATTGATATTAAATGATATTCAAATAATATAGCAACGTCACTTAATTTATCATTGATTCTAAGTGGCAGTGAGAGTGTTTAAGAACAAACGACGAAATGGAAATCTTTTAAACTTTTAAAATTGTAGCGATATTCGTCTTTTGTATAGCGAACAGTGCTGTTTTTGAAAGTTGTTACTAAATGTTTTTTTTTGTATAAACAGCGATTGCGATTACTTAATTTATATTCAACAAAAATAGCTCTTATCGAAAATAGTACTCATTAAAAATAGTGCCAATCAAAAACATGACCGAAAAAGCCCTATAAAATTCAGGGCCCATCAAAAACAGCGCCCAAAAAAATAATGCCGATCAAAAATGCTATTAAAAAAAGAGCGTTAATAGAAAATATTGTCGGTCAAAATATCGCCGACAAAAATAGCTTTATAAAATATAGATACCATCAAAAACAGCACCCATGAAAAATAGCGCCGGTCGAAAACGTCATAAACAAAAATTCTGCTATAAGGTACAGCGCCGTCCAAAATGTTGCCGACAGAAATAGTTCAAAAAAATATCTTCCATCAAAACAGCACCCACAAAAAATAGCCCTGATCTAAAACTTTCCCGACAAAACAAAAAATAGCTATAAATCCTTAAACTAGCGTCTATCAAAACAGTGCCCGTAAAATAATACTTTTCATCAAAAATAGTTCCTTCAAAAACAGAACCGGTTATTAATGTTCCATACCTCTCAGAACCAACGCTTGTGAAAAATAACATCACAAATTATAAACCCCATTAAAAATAATCAAATAGTATGTTTAGCGCCTATCAAAAAAGTCGCCTACAGAAACAGCGCAATAAAATATTATGCCCATCAAAAATACCTTCGATCAAAAACGTTACCGACAGAAAAGGCTCCATACAATAAAGTGCCCATCAAAACAGCGCCGGTTAAAACAGTACCGACAAAAATAGTCTGATATAATATACCGTCCCCTTAAAACAAAGCCCATGAAAAATAACCCCCATCAAAAATGCTGTTAACAAAAAGAATTAAAAAATGTAGCGCCTGTCGAAAATATTTGTGGTCAAAATGACGCCGTCAAAAATAGCGATATAAAATATAGACGCCATCAAAAACAGTCTCTTACGAAAAGTAAAACTTCATAAAAATATATCACCACACAAAATGTCGCCGAAAACAATAATGCATAAAATATAGCTCCCATCAAAACAGCACCCCAAAAATATAGCTTCGGTCAAAATTTTACAGACAGAACAAAAATAGTGCCATAAAATATAGCGCCCATCAAAACAGTACCCATAAAATAAGAGCTTCCACCGGGAAATAACGTACCATACGATAGCGCTCCTTAAAAAAATAACAACACAAATATAGCACTAAAAGTAGCTCCTTTTAAAAATACTCAAATAATATAGTTTCCCTCAATAATAGCGTCTACCAAAACAGCGGTCAATAACGTCGCATAACATAAAATATAGCTCCCATCGAAACAGCACCCCAAAAATATAGCGTTGGTCAAAATCTTACCGACAAAACAAAAATAGTGCTATAAAATATAGCGTCCATCAAAACAGTACCCATAAAATAATAGCTTGCATCGGGAAATAACGTTCCATAGCATAGCGCTCTTTAAAAAAAATAACAACACAAATTATAATTTTATAATTATAAACCCCCACTAAAAATAGCTATTTTTAAAAATACTTAAATAGTATAGCTTCCCTCGATAATAGCGTCTACCAAAACAGCTGCCGTCAAAAATAGCAGCGGTCAATAACGTTG
The DNA here is from genome assembly GCA_014611495.1 of Limonius californicus. Classification (NCBI taxonomy): domain Eukaryota; kingdom Metazoa; phylum Arthropoda; class Insecta; order Coleoptera; family Elateridae; genus Limonius; species Limonius californicus. Next base: position 15,820 of record JABXWE010006408.1, on the reverse strand, counting down.
CATAACATAACATATAGCACCCATCAAAAACAATGCCCATGAAAAACAGCACTACAAAGTATAAACCCCTTCAAAAATAGTTCTCCTCAGAAATACTTGAATATAGCTTCCCTCAAAAAATGACGCCTATAAAATATAGCTCCACAAATTTTAACCTTCATCAAAAATAGCTGTTCTTACAAATAGCTCCACTCCACAATAGCTTCCCTCAAAAATAGCTGCTGTTAATAATATTGTTTAACATATAATATAGGGCCCCTCAGAAACAACGCCCGTGAAAAATAGCCCCACGAATTATAACCCCTATCAAACAAAGATCTCCTCAAAAATAGCTGCACTAAAAATGGCCTCCCTTAGAAATGACACTACAAGTTACATCCCCTATCAAAACTAGATCCCTCCAAAAAATAATTACACTCAAAAATAGCTAAGAAATAGGAACACTAGTTATAACATCCATCAAAAAAACTCCACACCATAATGGATTCCCTCAAAAATAGCGGCGGTCAGTAACGTCGCTTAACATATATAATACGCGACCCATCATAAACAAAGCCCATAAAAACTAGCACCTTAAATTATAACCCCAATCAAAAATAGGTCTCCTCGAAAATAGCTCCACTCAAAAATAGCTTCCCTTAGAAAGACACTACAAGTTATATCCCCTATCAAAAATAAATCCCCTCAACAAATAGTTACACTCAAAAATAGCTTTCCTAAGAAATAGCAACATTAGTTATAACATTCATCAAAAAAACTTCACTCCACAATAGATTACCTCAAAAATTGCGGCGGTCAGTAACGTCGCTTAACTTATATAATACGCGGCCCATCATAAACAACACCCATACAAAGTAGCACCTCAAATTATAACCGCTATCAAAAATCAATCTCCTCAAAAATAGCCTCCATTAGATACGAGACTACACATTATATCCCCTATTAAAAATAGATCCCTCCAAAAAATAGTTACACTCAAAAATAGCTTTCCTAATCGAAAGAAACAGAAAGAAGAAGAAAGAAACAGTAGTTATAACCCCTATCAAAAATACATCTTCTCAAAAATAGCTCCACTCAAAAACAGTGTTACTCAGAATTAGCACCACCAAATTATAACCTCCATCAAAAATAGCTCCACTTAACAACAGCTTAATGTATAATACAGGATCTATCATACACAACGCCAATGAAAAATAGCACCACAAATTGTAACTCCTATCAAAATTAGCTCCACTAAAAAATAGCGTTCTTCAGAAATACCATCACTCCCATCAAAAATAACGTCCATCAAAAATAGCGCTACAATTTATAACCTCTATTAAAAATTGCTCTCCCCAAAAATAACTCCACTCAGAAATAGCTTCCCCCGAAAACGATGCCTATCAAAAATAGTGTCAGTCAGTAACGTCTCATAACGTAAAATGTACGGTCCATCAGAATCAGCACCCATGAAAAACAGCGCCGGTCAAAAACAACATTGAGAAAAATAGTGCTATAAAATATCGCATCCATCAAAACAGTAAAAGATTCATAACTTTCAAAGTACGTACAGGAAGATTTTCACAAGGACAGTATTCGTTTTTGCTATCCTATTTGAGAGGTACCTTCTTTGCCGACGGCATTGTTGCCCGACGCTATTTTTTATGGGTGATGTTTTTGATAGCAATGCTTTTATTCGGTGCTATTTTTGATGGGAGCTGTTTTTGATAGCGCGTTATATTAAACACTACTCTTCGTAGTTGTTTCGGTTTAGTAAACAATATTTAATAATATTTCGATGGTGTAAACAATTTATTAATCTATCTAAAAACAGGCGTCAGCTAAAGTTTTACAAGATGTAACACAGCAAACTATCAAAAGTGGATCAAACTTCCGCATTCTACTGTCCCTAACCGAAGATACCTGAACCCCAAAGTCCTTTTTATGAGATCTAAATGTTAGACCTACCTAAACTATACGAGCTACAGTGTTTACATTTGAAGATTCTATTTCTCTATTATCTGTCTTTCTCTACCAGCTAGATATGCAGGACCGAAGCTCTGCCCATCCGAGTAGGGGGAAATCGGCGGTGGTCGGTTCGAGCTCGTGTTCGTTATTTTCAAAACCACTTGTTACTTCCCGCCGTAAATTTAGTAAGCTGCAAGTGGTTGTGGTAGGTGGTTGTTAAGCTTGCATGTTGCATAAATACGTAATCGTCGAACTTCTCGTGCTGAAAAGTGCAAGTTTTTCACTGAAAAATTGATTGTACTGAATTTTTCAGAACTTTCACATCTTGGAAAACAAACATGTGTTTTCATCCGTTTATTTAATACAAACGCCGAAAATGTAATCGCAACGTTTCGTGTTTCCGCAGCCATCCTCAGGTGTGATTGTTTATTAAAGTGATGGAACTTAGGCCGTTTGTGCATCATCAGTGCGATGTGTAAAATGGGGCCGGACGTGTGTGAGTGGGGCCGGGGACGGACAAGTCTAATGGATTACTGTGTTATATTTGCATGTCTAATGTGGGTGACATCTGCGACAATTATGGGAGATGAGTGCGATTGGACCGGAAGGTAAGATTATGTGCCACAGTTCAAAGCGCAAATGAAAACCAACGATTCATTTTGTAAATTGTTGAAATACGGCTTGGCTTGCACAGATTTTTGACTGAAAACAGAGTTACGGGTTCGATTTTTGGGTTACTTACCGTAGCCAATTTTTGACAATTCAGGTGATGCAACAACTACAAATTTTCAGGGTTACCTTCTTGTTCGCTTTCCGTGTGCATATTTTGCAGTTTGGCTGCTAAAAATTTCCAACAAGAATCGTCATTGGCTTGAAGAAGGTTTAAAACTAATAGAGTTTTTGTAAAATTCAAAATGTACGTCGACTTTTTGATCTACATCTGATGCAGCAAGTTGTATGTCGTAACTGGAGGTCGGATTTATATGCATTAAAAAAGTCGACTATGCAAGCGAAGCTTACGTAAATATATCAAATAACAACCCAATTTTTTAAAACCTCGTCTGTGAACTGACGAATGCTTTACAGCATACGAAAACTTTTTTCTGTACAAGAATTCTGATCATTTATAGTTCTTTGAATATATCTGTTGCAAAATCTCAAACAATAAGTTATGCAACAAGTACGGTACTAAAAAATTAATTAAACTAAAATAGCAATTTTATGGCAAACGTTGGTAATGTTTTTGAAGGTAATGGTTTTAAGAATGCTCCACCCTCTATGACCATAGTATATTTGTTAGGTAGCGTGTCGCTACTTTTTGTTATTCCTTTTATTTCAGAAAAACAGGGGAAACCCCGAACGGTGCAAAGTTTATAAAATAGGGGATTTACCAGGAGGTATATAGCGATTGCTAGGGATGACCGCGCCATGATTTTAAAAGTACCTCCCAAAATAACACAATTAGGTCTGCGGATTCGTTTTTATATACAATCATTTCTGTATGGATCTGCGGGATCAGTGGAATTGAAAACATTATAACAATATGAACGTTATATCAATGTTTGTAATAAACGAGCTATACTATATACCATTTCAAACATTGTTTTTGAATAAGGAAGGTATAGAGTTTTATTTTCTACCCTTGATTTTCCCAGTGTTGTGTATGGATAACGAATTATTTATCTAGATGATGAAGATAATATATACGCCATATTTTTTATCTATAATCTATATTGATGTAAGATACATTTGCTTTTCAGATATCTACCTACAGTTTAGATAATGTATATTTCTGTTTTGAAACATTTTTATTACTTTCACAAAACTTTGAAATACCTCTTACTACCTTGACATGTGAAATACCTAAATACGTATTGCTGCAACTGAGTTGCCATCTTCAGTATGAACTTGGACTTACTAAAGTATAACTTGGCTGAGGAATACTTCTGAAGATAAGTCCTTCGCCTAGTCAACTGTGGAAGTCCAATACTAAGCTGCTAACAAACACCAAGTTAATAATTGAAGTTTGTTAGGAGCTTAGCATTCGACTTCCATTGTCAGAAATATTCCTGTCACTTAGTTGCCGAAATAGGTATTTCAGTTTTCCAACTATAGTGGTAGTAACTAGCAAGGGGTTTTCAAAGTTTTATATTCGTGAACCACCGTCTCCATCTAGTCTTAACTTGTACAAAATTGTTGTTCAACAGACTTTGTTGCTATTAAAGAATATCCAGCAAACAATGCAAATAGGAAAACGTTAAATATTCAAGTGTGAACGTGTAAAATTACACATTTCTCTGTACAATATCTATATATGTAATATGAATATACAGCGACATGCTAGTTTAAATATATTATCAACAGGAACACCAAAAAAGGACAAAATCATCATAATATTTGTACAATATGTTTTTAAAAATAATCATTGGGGCACTAGAAAATGGTGTAGGAGGTAGTAGGTCAAAATCAACTTTTTAAGCTTTAAGTGTTTCCTATGTTGATATTAAAATAATGATAATTTATATATAGGGGGTTTCGAAAGGAACGCCTCTCAAGTGTGATTTTGTTAGCCCAAAATAGACCGATTGAAATACATTATTTAACGTTAAAAGTGGTTTTAATGTTTCAGGTAAAAATCATGAAAATCTAAGTACAGAGTGTTCTGAAAAGAATAGGACGCTTGTTAAATATGATTTTGTTAAGGCCAAAATAGATTAACTCAACTCAGTAGAAAATGGTTTTTTTTAAGTAAGGAGAGATATTTACCGGTGTTTTTTGGGCACTACTGGCGGCCCTGTAGCTTTACATTGTCGTTAATAGCAATGATATAATTATTATTGAAACGTAATTTTTTGCTTATACTTTCATTTAATGATTTACACGCCTGTCCATTTTTTTGGTATAACGAAATATTGCTAAATTATTGAAAGAGCAACAATTTCATCGCAATCTGTGTTTTTGAACGGATACCGGTTTTGAAATACACAAAGCAACATAATAGTTGTCAAGATTCTGCCTGTACTCTTTGGTAACGATTGTGACCTAACTTGGTTGTTATTTATAGTAATTAATAATTAAAAACAATATTATTAATATCTTCAACGTGTTATCATGTCGAAATACCTATTAAGCAACTAAACATTGTAAGAAGTTGAAGCCGTGTTTTGACGTTTCTCCCTCAATTTTTATTAAATACCACCAGGCGATCCATTCGAAAATAGGCAACCCAACATGCATATCAGAAGATCTCTATGGTATCGAAATATTAAAGCCAATACACTGTGCAGTATTTAAAGCAGGCATTTATTCTATGATTTATAATATCGCCAGAACAATGTAGCTATCGCAGTATTTTGTGATATGTATCGCAGGTTGCCTAATTTTTAAGAGAGGTAGTTTCATAATATTGGGATTTAATACTGTGGTGTGCTTATATAACAATTGCTGTATTTTTTATTTTTCGTTCTCTGTTTCCAAGCAAAAATAAACAACTCACTTTTAAAATGCTGATTTCAACGCAGTCGCAAGTAGAATGACGTATGTAGCCGAGGACCAACCAAAAGATGTTTTCGAACAGTAACGCAACTATAAAAAGTATATACATCCAATATTGTAATAATTGCATAACCAATTGTATCAAAAAAGATAGTACATATGGAACAGAGACATTTTAATACATAGCTGACAAAATATAGAATACCTGATAATGAATAACTAATAATATGTTTGTTGAAAGATTCCATAGGTATTTTACAAAAGTATATAATTAAAAATTTTCGCAGTTAGACAACGTAAGGTAGATCAAAACTAGCATCTCCTTCGGTTAGATTTTAAAATTTTTCTTTAGTATAGTGTTTTCTCATTCAAAGTGCAAGCCCTGAAGAAACAAAATTTAACAATATCTAATTTAATAGTATTGGCAGTCATTTCACTTAGTAGAAACACTTTTTTGTATTAGCAGGTCGCCATAAGTATGTAAACCAGTAGATAGTATCTTTTATATGAAATGTACTATTACAAAAAGCATGTCCACATGTAGACTATTAACGCTCTATTTCTATTTGTAATAAGAATAGCCGAAGGCGGTGAAGGTACTTCTTTGTGTACAAGGGTTTGGAAAGAGATCCAAAAGCTTATAAACACAGTTATTTGCAGATTTAAGATATGCAACAATTTATAGTTTGCCGACTCCGTTTTAGAAAATCAGAAGAGCAGAACATTGACTACGTTTATCTCCATTTCATAAAGCTGCGATTCATTGAACGAAAAAACTCACACGTTTATTAAACTTTTCCACCGTATCAGGTTTATTATATCTACATTTTTTCCAAAATATTGCTTGTGGGAGTTTTTTAATGTTGTGTATAATACCAGCATTTGTGTATGTATCATTTTCGTTTTTTGTATATTAACAAGTATCTCTTATTCATGGGAGTTTCTCATGACTAGACAGAAATATTTCTCTTGAAACCAGACCTCAATAAATATTAAAGTCCTTACTCTGTTTATGGAATCAGAAAAACGTGTACTCCAACTAATGAAAACAAGCGCAAGTGTCAAGAACATGAATCTCAATTCGGAAAAAGCTTGAAATAATATTTGCTTTCAATAATATGAGTCTGATCTGCTCTTCTTCAAGATGTGTAATGTATATGGTTGTGCAAAACTAAGTTCTAAAACCTTCCTTCCGCCCGTACTAAAATGCCCAACAAACTTTCATCAAGTTTCTTGCGATACCACCAAAAAAACATCTAAAATCAATGTTTTGTTGACCTTAAAGCAGTCTCATGCCCTATTTCGACTTCGCACGCAGATCTAAATAATGAACTGTCGTTAATTCGCGCACATGTGCATGTTTTCGCGACTTTTTCTATTCGTGAGAGAGCGGTGTTGGAGATCATTCCCACGAGCCTTCCAAGATTCCCCGTTCGGAGGGCTAATTAAATGCACAGGAATGTCTGGATAGAGTTGTAGCCCCATCTAGATCATCATCTAGTTGGTTATGAAGCCCACCCGATGGACTCTCAAGATAATGTCGTCCTGCCATGAAGACGCGCCTCTGTGACACATGAATACCTTAACATGAATTAATTAATACGGTTTATTGATGAGTAATGTATTAATTTAAAAATTAGGTTGTGTTTTAAATTGAAATCTTTTTGTGGGGAGAACCAATGAGTTTGAGCACATGTCGCTGGTGAAACGGAGAGGAATGCGAATATATTTGATACATTTTTACTAAAAACACGACTATTGGTTAGCTGTATTTTTGCTTATATAGATTGGTTTATTGCTATATATTATTTCAAAATCAACACATGACATGTGTTAATCAAAACAAATTACCAAAACTATTTAATAATCCTAAGAAATTTTTTGATTTTCGAGGATTACAGAATTTCCTGAAAATTGTGCAAATTGTAGTATACCGTTGCAATATTTAGTAAATCCTAAAAATCCGTAGCATATTTTCGATAATTCTAGGAAATATAAAAAACTTCTAAAAATCCGTAGCAGTTCACAAAAAATCGTTACAAATTTTAGTAAATCTTTAAAAACTGCAGCCAGCCATCAAAAATCCAAGAAAATCTAGAAACATTTCAGCATATCCATGCAACAACGTATACAGCTCCAAGTTTTAGTAAATCCTAAAAACTCGGGAACCCATATCATATTTTCCATAATTTTAGAAAATATTTAAAACCTCCAGAAACGCGTAACAATTCACAGAAAATCGTTACAAATTTTAGCATACAGTCACAAATCTGTGTAAATCTTTGAAAACTGTAGCCAATCTTCAAACATTCAAAGAAATTTTAAGAAATTCCAGCAAAACCATGCAACTCGTAGTATACATCTGCAAGTTGTAATCCTAGGAATTCATAGCAGCTTTTCTATAATTTTAGAAAATATTTAAAACCTCCAGAAATCCGTAACAGTTCACAGAAAATCGTTAAAACTGTTAGTATACAGTTACATATCTGAGTGAATTTTTGAAAACTGCAATATATCTTAAAAAATTTCAGCATATCCATGCAACTTCTAGTATACGACTACAAGTTCTGGCAAATCCCAGGAATCCAAAGCATATTTTCCATAATCCTAGAAAATTTTTAAAACCTCCAGAAATACGTAACAGTTCACAGAAAATCGTTACAAATTTGAGCACAGTTGCGATTCTGAGTAAATCTTTGAAAACTGTAGCCAATCTTCAAATATTCAAGGAAATTTTGAGAAATTCCAGCTAACCATGCAACTCCTAGTATACAGCTGCAAGATCTACTAAATCCTAGGAATCCATAGCATAATTACCATAATTTTAGAAAATATTTAAAACCTCGGGAAATCCGTAAAGTTCATAGAAAATCGTTACAACTGTTAGTATACAGTTGCAAATTTAAGTAAATAGTTAGTTTATTAAAAAATTTCAGTGTATACATACAACATACAACTGCAAGTTCTGGTAAATTTCAGGAATCCAAAGCATGTTTTCCATAATTCTAGAAAATATTTAGATCCTCGAGAAATCCGCAACTGTTCACAGAAATTGTTACAAATCTTCGTTCACAGTTGCAAATCTAAGTAAATCTTTGAAACTTGCAGCCAATCTTCAAAAATCCAACGAAATTTTGAAAAATTTCAGCTAATTGTTTGAACTCCTGGTATATGTATAGCTCCAAGTTCGAGTGAATCCTAGAAATCGTTACAAATCCGAGTAAATCTTTAAAAATTATAGGAAATCTTCTGAGATCAAAGAAATCTTGAGAAATTCCAGCAATAGGTTGCAACTCCTAGCGTACAGCTGCAGACACTCCTAGAAATCCGTAGCAATTCACGGAAAAGTATCTTAGTATACAGTTACAAATCCGAGTAAACCTTTAAAAATTATCGCAAATCTTAAAGAATCCAAAGAAATCGCGAAATTCCAGCAAATCGTTGCAAATCCTAATATACAGCTGCAAGTTGTAGTGAATCCTAAAAAATCCTAGAAATGCGCAGAAAATCCTTACATATCTTGTGTACAGTTGCAAAACCTAGTAAAACTTTCTTAAAACTGCGACAAATCGTGGAAAACTCTAAATATCTCAAATCCTAATATACAGCTAATAAATCTTTGGAAATCCCTCCAAATACTCTATTAGTTTAGTAAATCTTTGGAACTATCAAGAAATATTCGGAAATCCTAACAGATCTTGGAAAATATCAGTAAATCTTGGAGCAACCAGAAAATATTTCGGAAATGATATTTAAATAATAAGGCATATAAGGGAACTGTGGAAAATCTAAATAAATCTTAGGTATAACTTCTATATAAGTTCTCTGAAATGCTGAAAGCAGGATTTAGATGACTGTTACAAAGAGGTATCAAATGTAAGCCTTGAATTAAGTGATTTTTTCTACTGATAAGTATTATAATCGCAAAGTAAAGTCATTGATATGTGTTTAGAACAATGTGTAACGAAATGAAATAGTAGAGTCTTACATGTAGGTAAATGTAGATCCGCAAGAAGACAATGAGTTGTGGATTTAAGAAAATTGGTGCTACAACAGCCGTAAATATATTACGCTACGCAAAATTTGAAAAATAAATAAAATCGGTATTATTTCTAAAACATATACTACTTGTTTTAGTTTTTCCGGTGACTTTACAGCCTCTGAGGTCTTGAATATTTGCCTACTCGGTTAGTCATCCACCAGTACTTTTCCTTATTTAATCTCGTTTATTCATTATTGACTTCTTTATCTATAAGAAGCGCGTTCATAATATCCTGTAGATTGCTTTGATTTTTATAGAATAGTCTATTATTTAATTATGCTTGCGGTTATATTACCATAACAATATTTTGTAAACTTATATAAGAAATAGATTTTAATATTATCTAAATAATTTAAGATGAAAATGGAAACATTCGCATAATTATTGTCTTAAGCTGACGATATGCCAGGAGGGGGCTGAAGAAAGAGGATTTCACTTCTTGGAGGTACCGTAAACAGTAAACAAACTTGCAGTGTCTACTACCTGCTTTGAAAACATTTACTAATATAACGGGGGTGACTAAATATACGCACTAAATTTAGTGCAGCATATTCTCAATGCGTAAAAAATGTTTTTCTGCAGAATAGTAAGGCGGGGATTCCAGTGTTAAATAGACGATTTTTTTCGGAAGGATTAATTGGTCGCATTCTTGACTCGTGCCATCTCATCAGCCGAAGTCAATACCGAACAATTAGATAGCCACATGGACGGAATTATTACTCCCCAGCATAAAGATCGAGAAAAACGGCAAATACGTATATATTTTAACAAAAGTGGAGTTCTGAGAACATAGTTCTCATCTTGATTAAAGAATATGCCAGCAACAATACGAATAAACCGAACCAACTGCATAAATCGTTGATAGTTCCAGTTAACTTAAGAATTCTGACGAAGTTGTCCTTGATGGAGGACAAGTCTAGATGTATAGAAAACGGAAAGTCTTCATGTTTATAGAGGATCGTCTGCATTGTCGCCACACATCTAATAACAGGAGAAAAATTATTATTCTCGGACTGGTTTCTCATTTACATGTCAGTGGTCGCGTTGCCGAGGGCTCGTGCTGCACTCACGCACGGCGACCACTTCTTCACGGCCGCGTTCTTTTATGCTCGACCAGGTCCAGATCGGCCCAGATTAGTTCAAAATGACGGCAAGAAACTGACGGAATCAGATATCTACTAATTCATTTCGCAAGCCTTTGTAATGCGGAACCCCAAAGTTTTGCAAAGCTCGACGTGGAACAATTCCAGGTGTGCGTTGAGGTTTGCGATTGCATTCGCGATAATTGCACAAAATTACCGTTAATGTAGTAATTACCGACTGTATATTAAATTATTTTAAAAAGGACGACAGTTACCGCGTTTTTGTTCAGCAACCAGAGCAAATAGCAACAATAAAAAGGAAGATTGGCAGGTCACGGATTCGAAAGCAAACCAGTACTAATTAAGATCTTGGATTAAAATTAATTCTCTTTGACATGTTAAAAGGAAAGTCGGGATTTTATAAAATTTTAATCCGATTATGACGTCACAATTTTGTTAATTCGCGGTCAAGACTGACAACACGACGTAACTTGAAGAATATACAGCAGCGTTCAAAAGTCCTGCATCAATTTACAAGTTGAGGAATATTGAATTTTAAACGTACTGTTTTTAAGTATTTTTCCCCATTCACTCTCTAAAAATGAGCAGAAATGTTGGTTCAAAGAAATGCAATTATTCTAAATTCTAAGCCTTTCAACATTCTACAAGATAGTATTTAAATTTTTTAAAATATAGGTAAATATGGAGGTGTAATTGCCGAGCCCTTATTCGTGATGAGCAATTCGCGACTTTTCGGCGTGGAATTTACCAGCATTGCTAATAATTCCTTCTACTGAAATACTGTTTTTGTGGGTTTTCGTTTAGGTCTGGTGTTTGGTATCCTTTGCCACATGTTCTTTATGGGATTTGGGTCTGAGGATGACTGGCCAGTCAATCCTGTCGATTTTATTGTCGTCATCCGCGATTTAACCAGTTTTGCTCCACTGCAAGCAGCATTATCGTCCTGGAAAATAAACACAATTTTGTTAATTCGCTTTAAAAAAAATATATAGCGGTGCTAATAAGTCTTGTGTCAATTTACAAATTCAGGAATCCGCAGTTATAGCGCAGGTTTTGTAAAAATATTTTTACTCCATTTACTATCTGCTAGTATCTTAGATGGGAATTCATACCTATACAATAAAAAATCAGTAGCAGTTTTGGTGAACAAAATGCAATTATTCTAAATTCAAGACCCTCCAACATTCTACAAGATGTATTTAAATTAAGATTAATTTTAACGCTTGATCGCCCAGTCGTTGCTTCTGATAAGCATTTGGCATTGAATTTACCAGACTTTCGAAGAATTCCTTCTACCGAAATACTGTTTTTGTGGGTTTCTGTTTAGATATGCTCATGTTATTGGAGTAAGGTATGGGGAATACGTTGGCCAGTCCACCCTGTCGATTTTATGGTCGTCATCTACGATTTAACCAGTTTTGCTCTGTGTCAATCAGTATTATCATCCTGAAAATAAACATTTCTTAGCTAAAAAGGTCTTTCTCACTGGGTAGTATCTTATCCTGCCCTATTTGAATAAATTTTGTGGCGGTCATATCATCTCAGAGAAGATCAACCCCAATCAAACCCATACCATAACGGCTGTTGGCTGCTTAATTGTTGTAAGTACACATTTTGATGAAAATTCTTCCCCAAGAAACTACTGGGTACTTCGCAGATTTTGTGGCGTTCATCATCACAGGCACGACATGTAGTTGCCCAATGTTTGATCGAACAAAGAACCCATAACGTAACAATTCTTCAAGGCTTAACTGCATGTATTTCAGCATGGTTGTGGATATCAGGAGTTAGTTTATTACAATCAATCATTCTGTTACTTCTCTGTGGTTGTTATGAAATTCCTTGCCCTATAGCAAACGGTGACAACTTTGCTTCTTGGACAACAGTGATTTCTTGGGCACTCCACATCCTCGTAAGTTCCAAACCACGCAGTCTTCCATTCGTAGTGGAACTGCATATGTTTACACTAGCAGCTTGCACCTATGTATGTTTAGGTTAATGTAGTGAAATTAAGAATTTTATCCACCATGCTTGTTCTTCTTAATATCTTTAGTGTTTACACACTTATAATACCATTAATATTTTTCATAACCGTTTGTGTTAAATAAACATGGAATCCCCTAAGAAAACCTTATTGTGGTCTTTTTGCAGAATTATGAGAAGACAATTATACCTTTATTAATACAGTCACGAGTCTATCGCGTCCCATTGCTGGACACCGGCCCCATCTCAGCGTTATGATGGAAGCATGGAGGATCTACAGTTAAACATCGAATCCCAGTGGCAGACATTCCAGAAGAGCTTTTAACCATTTAGACCTAGGATTGGGAAGTTGTGAAGAGTGGGTTAAAGCTCAAGATTTTTATACCCTGCCGTGGTATTGCTGAGGAATCGAATCCAAGCCATAATCGACGTTTTGCTTTGCCAACTGAACTCGCATCACACATATTAATAATACAGTAACTATAATTGAATAGTAGAAGCAAATTATTATCTAAAAGGTCTGCATTGAAATTCAAAAACAATTATATGCTTGGGTAGGGCATCTCTAAATGGTTTACAAAATCTTGCGTGTAAGTTTTGTGTTCGTTAGTGCTGGTTGAGGCATTGCCGTTCGCAATGGGACATTTTATTACTTCAATTGTCTAAGAATAATGGAAAATTAGGTGTGTCCCGTAATTGAAACTGCTTGGGGATTAGGTGTAGTTAATTAGCTGTTAGTATCCTTTTCAGTTTGTACAATTTCACGTCGTTGTGGTAATTGTCATTGTTAATGAATCCGCCGATATTGTTAATTATCTGCACAAACCAACATAGCTATCGCCCATTAACTGTAAATTCATTAGCTGGAATGACTTGATGAAGTGAAGAGATAAAACGGGAAATGGCAGCAGATAAACATCCACGAAATTTGTGCACGTAACTGAAATACCACGACTTTGCTTTCAGAGAAATCATTCCTGAAATTTAATCTTTTTTTTCTCAGCGTCTATTTTGATCTATACTTGTATTGCCACGTGATGTCTCTAAAATATCCTTGTGGTTTTTGTGTTTGAAAATTTATAAGCATAAAAATGTCGCATTGTTCCTAAACATGTTAAGCCAAATGCAGACATATTTGATGGTGGATATATTTAATATCGAGAGTGTTCATGTCCGAAATTTGGAGAATGTATTAATCTAACAATTGCGTTGATTATCAGGAGAAACGTATATTTTTAGTAAAGTTAACAAATCAAGACTAGTGTCATCTTTCTCAGACAATAAAAGATCTCACACTTCAGAACAAGGATCTTTCCCGGAACGTTTCCGAACTTTGTAAATGGCAGTTTTTTGAAAATTCTAACAAAGGAGAAGATTCCTAACGACGGAATTTGCGAAAATGTTTCTCTGAGAAGAAAACTATTAGTTATTGGTGGGGAATTCTATACCAAGCCTGTATAAAGAAAACCCTAATAGTACATTAATGGTTAATAATTCTCATTCCATCATGTAACAATCAGAAATCTAACATTAGGATCAGATAAATACCTAGTTGGTCCGGTAAGCTCTGCAACCTCATCTAGATCTTATTGTGGACAATTTCCCTCGCCTTGATGTTAACAGCTTTCCTTATACTACCAATCGTGTTTTTTCAATTTTACACGTAAAAGGAATGCAATATGGAGTAAACAAAAGCCATTATTCAAGTTATATATCTACGTGTAGGAAGACATGTGACAATACCACAAGAAACCAGCGAACAGAGAGTGGTTCAAGCTCGATAGGTGCATATATGGAAACGGCCATTGTAAAGCCAGTTCCTAGTGGTACAAGATAGGACTTTGCCGCCCGCAGCCCACGTACACATTGTCAACAAAATCCCCCGCGTGGCTGATCATAGCAATGATAACGAAAAACTGGAATAAGGAGAAATATTTACGCTTGCACCGTAAGAAAAAAACGAAAATAAACTACTAATGGGCCCCCCGTTTGAATAAATCCATAGATCGAACGGTATATTGATAGATAATAAATACATGGTTTTATCCTTCCGTGTTCTCGCCGCTTGTGCGTTTTGATGGAGCACGCGATGATGACTGAGCTTATCTTGGAAATAATACAACGAACATGATGAAATTCGACATGTACATTAAGAAGAGAGCTTTTAAATGGCTCTTTGTTTCGGTGATATTAATGGTGGGTCAAGCGAGATCCATCCTATAATGACACAGCTTTTCGTCCACGATTTCTTGCAGGCGGGTGGTAACAGAAATATCAACATGACAATGGCTTTAACGATGCAGGGTGGAGCCCTTGCAGGATCGTATAAACTATATTTTATTCAAATTGCGGCCTGCATAACTCTCGGAGCTATTATATGTGGGCGTGCTGACTAGCTCAGGACTTCTTAAAAAATCTTGCCAGAACCATGCTCCATGCAGCTCTTTCTGATCCGATTTATGCGAAATGGAGGCGAATTGATAATAAAGTGTATAATTTATCTAAGACGCGAAGGCTGGTTGCCTCGTGTCCGCTGACCAAGAGTGGGCTGCACTGGTGCAGTTGCCTGCGGTGCATTCAATTATGCAGCGCTCGAGACGGGCATTGTGACTAACACGAGATCTAGATTTGCATTTCCTTTTGTGTGCCCTGAATGTCATTTTCTGGATTACTTGCATTACAAAAGGTGCACGTGGTGCATATGGGTATCATTTTCACAACCGAGAAACATTAGTTTAAATAACCCATACAACTTTTTTGTGCGTTTAATCCTTCGACTAGACTTTTTGAAAATATGAAACCCTTGCATCAGAGAAACGAATAAATTAACATATCTTAATGGAACTTGATATTCTAATCAAAAATATTGGTGCTTCTAAATTAGTGAAGAAGCTTTAGTATGATCCCAAAGTATGTTTTTTAAATTCCTAAATTCTAAATTGTATGTAAATAAAACTTATTAAATATTTAAAACTGATTATATAGGAGATTGTAATTTATTCCATTGTTTATTCAGTGTTTCCCTGTCAGTTTTGGTATATTCCATTCCCAATATTTGGAAGAACAATCATTATAAATTATGCCAGTCAAGAAAAGCTATTGATTACTTACGATATGAGCAGAATCGTCGTTGTTTATATTATTCCAGTAAACGTAAGTCCGTGGAAGGATAACGTTTTTCTGCATCATTTGGCACCTTTTTTATTCTCATTCATTCATGCTACCGCCCCCCCCCCCCCTGACAGCCACT